>CAKNXH010068902.1:0-22405 GCA_932178445.1 Andricus quercusramuli
TTTTTTTTCTGCAGCATAAATTAGCACTAAATAGGCACTAAATTATGGCATAGTGCCCATATCTGTATGACAATGTTGTAATTCCAGCTTCCGGGACCTCATAATTCGCGCGTTTTTTGAGTTTTGAATGGCAGTGCTTTTTTTAGAAATCATATTTTTGAGTAAAAAAAATCTATCCAGTCTTTGAATGTTACTTGATACTACATTATATGATACTTATTAATAATGTATTTATCGGCTTTAAAACTTCTATAATTTTAATTTGAAGTTATGGTTTTGAATGCGCATCTCTATAAAACAGTTTAATCTTTGAGGCCTTGAACCGATAGTCAGTTTTGAATTTAATAATATTTGATTGGAATGTTTCAAGAATGTATAATAATTCTGAAGGATGATTTTAAATTAAAAAATTAAAAATTGAGTCTAAAATAAAAAAATATATAAATTAAACTATTGGAAATTGATCCATCAGTAATTGATTAATCTTTGTAATTTTGAATATTACTTACAATTTTAGAGTTCTGAATTTTCAAAGTTTGTCTTATTGGCTTTAATGTTAAGTTATAACTTTGTTATGTAATAAGAATTTGAAATTCTACAATTTCAGAAGCTTTCACTTCGAAAGATTCAATTTAGTTTTAAATTTCAAATTGTCAAATTTTATTTGCTTTGAATTTAAAATGATTCAAATTCAAAAGTTTTAAATCTTTAATTATTTAATTTTGAACGGTTTTAATTATAAATGATAAAATTTAAATACCTCTGAATTCTAAATGAGAAAAAAAAAAATAAATGAAATAATTCAATTTCGTGATTCTTCAATTTAGAAAAAATTGTTTAATTTTTAGCGCTTCGACTTCGAAATCACACAGTATTATTCAACTTCTTTTTCTAATTAAATTGTCCAAAATCGTTATATATATATATATTTTTAAAATTTTTAAATTTCAGACGCTTTCAATTCGAAATTATTAATTATTGTTTCAAAAATGTTTAATAAAATATTTTTTGTAACGCACGCACGAAATGTTCGCTTTTCGAGGCATGTATTGCGTGCGGGAAGTGACCAATTCCAAAGCCGTGGTAAAAAGCAGTTATAAAAAGACTTTTTCTAGCTGCTGCGCTTGCGCTCTTTGAGCCAGATTACTTTTTCTAGCTGTTGCGCTTACGCACTTCCAGCCAGATTACTTTTTCTTGCTGTTGCGCTTGCGCATTTCGATTCAGATTTACTTTCCAAGACTGCCGAAATAATAACCTCACTTCATTATGATTTGACACTGATTGTGAGTAGTGAATAGTGATTGGACAAACTCGAAGTGATAAGTTACCATAAATGACTGATAAATTACCGAAAATTTCAGAAATTTCTGGATACCTGAAATTTCCGAAAATTTATCAATTTTCCATAAATTTCCGGAAATTTGGGAAATTAGCAATTTTCCATAAATTTCCGGAAATTTAGCAAATTTTCAAATTGTTTCCAAAAAGCTTTGGCTACCTGAAATTTCCGGTAATTTAGCCATTTTTCATAAATAACCGGAAATTTAGCAATTTTCCATAAATTTCTGGAAATTTTTGGAATCTTTCCAAAAAGCTTTGGAGACCAGAAATTTCCGATAATTTAGCAACTTTTCATAAATTTCCGGAAATTTAGCATTTTCCGGAAATTTTGGAAATTTTCGGATTTTTTCCAGAAAGCTTTCGATACCTTGAATTTCTGGGAATTTTCGGTAATATAACATATACACTGGAAATTTCCGGAAATTTTTGGTAATTTTACCATAAATTTCCAAAAATTACCATAAATTTCCAAAAAAATTATTCTTATTGTTTCTCAAATCGAAAATTTCCTGCATTTGTTATAAAAAATATCGTGTGCAACAGGTGCTGAAAGTAGACAGTTGCAACTCTTGTGAAGTTTACAGTACTTGCCATAGGCTCATCTTCGGGTCGTTTCCGGCTTGTCTTCGGCTCGTTTACAGCTCGCCTACGACTCGCCTACAACTCTCCTTCGACTCGCCTCTGGCTCGTACAGCAAACTTCACACTCGTCTGGAACTGCCTACTTTCCGCACTTGTAGCACAATATACTATATCAATTGGTTTAATAATGGAATTTTAAATTTTGTCTAAACCGGGAGAAATCACGAATATTTACCGGGAGAACCGGAAAAAAGCCGGGAGACAAAAATTTAAAAACTAGTGACCAGCCGCCCTGCCTTTTCATTTCTAAATAATTCACTTGCACCGCAGTTTGTAAGGTAAAAACATGGCATTTAAAAATAATTCTCGAAGAGAATCTGTTTGGAACAGGTATATTAATTGTAGAAATCATTTCCTTTTCCAGGTGACGACTTGTTCCCCGGAAGCTAGGGAGTTGGAAGTACTTCGAAAGGTAAGATTTCTACAGCAATACATAAGTAGACCAAGTTTGAAGATCTTGAGCCCAAGTCCTGTGTTTCTAAATCTTTCGCGTCTTCTCTACCTTATTTTGACACCACATTTTTCTTTTAGTCCGTCCATAGACTCTGTCAAATAATTTATCATTTTCTACTCTCCTAGAGATCTATTTAAAAAGCATGTTTTGGAAGCAATAACGTCGTATTTGGAGTAGCAAACAGCACTCAAGCCACAATTTGTACGTCTTCACATTCTCTCATAAATGCAGCTTCACTTGAAATCACGAGGAATTCGCAAATCCCTGTTTTGTCTTACATCGTGTTAAAATCCGCAAGCAAGCGCCTAATAATTCTCTCACTAGGGCTCAGAAGTTAACTAAATAGTTTATTTTTTATTTTTAAACCTACTCAACTTGCGACCCCCGGACACATAATCTTTTCGGGTTATTACTGTCGGAAAATGTATCTTCGTCAACAGGCATTATCGGTCGTTGTCCCCAGGTCCAAACGAAATCCTCAAGATATTTTTGTTCTCAGCACTTTTCGAAAACTTTTCCGTTCTCCCTACCCTTACACCCGATCTATAAGAAGAAAACGATAAATATTCTTAAAGGCTTTATATATACTTATATAACAAAAAAAACTTATGCAACATTTTTCACATTGTCTAAACTTCTTCGTTTATGGCTAAAGTAAATACAATATTTCAAAGATTTTCAAAGGATTTTATAGTGTGTAAAAACTTGTAGAGTATTTTAAAAGATTCTAATGTATTTCAGAGAATATCAAAGAATCCAAGGCGTTTTAAGAGATTTAAAAAAGTTCCATCTGATTTCAGAGGATTACAAAGTCTTAAAAATGTTTGTAGAAATTTTAAGAAATAAGGTAAATGCACTAGTAATCGTCACCTTAAGCCAAATTGGAAATGAAAAATGATTTTAATTGTATTTAAAACACAATTCTTATTTCCACAAAGGGCTTAACAGATTAAAGCAGATATAAAAAAACTCAATTTTGATCACTTCTCATGATATTTGATGAGAGTCAATTTTTATTCACGATTGAAATTCAAATTATGCATATGCATTAGTTATCCTCAGGCACGTAACCACGTATCAAAACGAGAAAAGTATACTAATTTGATAAAAGGATATTTAAACTTACCTTAAATCAAACTTTTTTTATTACACGCGGCAAGAGCAAGTCTTGTTATACGAAAAATACTGGGCCATCTGACGATAACTAATACAGCGACGATTACCAGTGCATTTACCTTATTACAAATAATTAATGGGATTTCAAAATATTTCAAAGGATTTGTAGTAATTTTACCGTGCTTAAGCGATTTTATAAGATCTCCAAGGACTCAAGCCATTTTAATAATTGCAATGGATTTGAAATATTTTATGGTATTTTACAGGATTCCAAACAATTTCAAGGGATTATTAAGGATATATCAAGGATATTAAAAGATTTAAAGGGATTTTAGGGTGTAAACTGTACTTGAAATGGAATTAAATTTTAAGTGATTTGTACGGATTTCATGGAATTATATAGGGGTCTCAGATGATTTCGTAGATTTGAACATTTTTAATGGAATTTTAAAGATTTCAAACTTTTGTGCAGGATTTAGAAAGATACACTATACTAATGTCCCGAAAGAAAACAGAAGTGGGTATATTTCAATGTTCGAAGAAAAAGTATAACATGTGCGCTTATGGCACTGGTCAACCTTAGATACATTTTTCTCGGAAAGCTGTTTTACGAAGTTCTAGCTTCAAAAATGTCCCGGTGACTCGTTTTTCACATATTGTGTTTTAAAATATTCCCAGGAATTTCATGAGATTTCATAAAAAATTCTGCGGAATTTCAAATGATTTCGTTAGATTTAAATGAATTGTTACGGTATTCAAAAAATGTCAAGAAATCTTACAATATTTGAGGGACTCAGAGGATTTCCAAAGAAATTGAAAGATTCCATAAGATTATAAGAAATTTCTGTAGATTTGAATGGATTTCAAAAAATTGCAGAGCTCCACTGATTTCAGGGGTTTGTAGTAGATTTAATGGGGTTTTAATATATTCTAACGGATTTAAAATCAAAATCCAAAATTAAAAGCATAAAAATGAAATAAAATCTGTATAATAAAGCAGATTTTTTATTTCAAATTAAAAATCGTAAAGAAGTCGACGATGTTCCTAATGCTGGAAAAATGATAATGACTCAACTTCCTATAAAATTACTGTGAACTCATGAAGCTTATGAATTATCATGCCTCTTATACTTTTATGAGATTCATAATAAGCGTGTGTATATAGTCAGCATCTTTCTGCAAATAGAATTGTTTGAATAAAGGGCTTGTTGAACCGCAATTATTTATTCCAAAGGCAACTGACCACATTTCCGTCTCTCTTAGGTCGAGTGTAATGCAAGTAAATGCCTTTTCGGTTCGTCTGACAAGAACTCGTAATTCAGATATGTCACTCTCTTTCCTGAGTAACCGGTCTTTAGTTTAGCCGAGACCTCTAAAGTTCAAGATATAGAAGTGCATAGAATCAAGATTCCAGATTCTAGATTCTAGATTCTAGATCTGGAGACCAGATGATCCACCTAGTCTTTGCACTCTGCAAAGATTTTACGCCTCTTTCAGCTTCACGGAATCCAGAATGCTGTGCCCTGGGTGGAACCTCTGAGTTCTTCCTCACCCCAAAGTTCTAAAATCTAAACAAGGCTTCTGCCCTCATTCTTTGTTGACCTTCGATTTCACTGTACTAGTGTTGTAATAGAAAAGAAGGGTAGGTATATGGACTTTCGTTTCGATCCCCCATCCAGGCTATGTTTATTTGAAGCTTACAAGGGGACCTTTAGGTCTGCTTTTTTTTGTTTGAATTGATACTTTCCTCAATGAAAGGTACGTACCAGAGATTTTCTCAGAAAAGTCAAGGAGACGCAATTTTGACCCATTTTCGAGAAAAATGCATTTCAAAAATTGCAAAACGGATGGTCATTGATCCGGTGTAGAAGTATATCGAAGAGTCGGTAGCTCCCAGGTAGAGCGCTCGGCTGATGGCCGCAAGGTTGCGCGTTCGATTCTCGCTATCCATACTTTTTTTTTATTCATTGAACTGCTTGTTTATTTAATTTTTGAATAACATTTTATAAAATTATACCATTTAATGATTATTTACTCCTTATTTTCAATGAGAACTCTGTCAACTCTGTATCTATATTATTAAATTAAAGTTGGAACGAAGAATTTGAAATAAACATTTAAATAATAAATACGAAATACCAGTGGATGTAGAGACTCATTTCATAGATATTTACTAACAAGAATCAGAAGTGTCTTGAAAGTGTATTTTTTCACTTTGTTCCTACTTTAATTCAATAATGTAGATACTGGAAACTATTGAAGAATAAATAATTTCAATAAAATGCACAATTTTCCAAACAAGTAGTAATAAAAATACTATTAACAGAGATTTTATTGAAAATAAGGAATAAATAATCATAAAATGGTATAATTCTATCAAATGTTATTCAAAAATAGAATAAACAAGCATTTTAATGAATAAAAAAAAGTATGGATAGTGAGAATGGAACGCGCAACCTTCCGGCTATCAGCCGAGCGCCCTACCAGGGAGCTACCGACGATTCGAAATACTTCTACACTAGCTCGATGACCATAAGTTAGAAATTTTCGAAATGCATTTTTCTCGAAAATGGTTCAAAATTGCGTCTTCTTGATTTTTCTTAAGAAACCTCTGGTACGTACCTTTCATTGAGGAGAGTATCAATTCAAACAAAAAAAAGCAGACCTAAAGGTCCCCTTGTTAGGTTTGAAAAGAAGTGTTTCAACACCTGGACATTGGTAAAAATGAAAGCTATTTGGTAAACAATGAAAATGAGGCATTTTTATTGTTTGAATTAAGAATAAAATCGTTGTATTGTCATTTTGAAAAAATCCTAGTTTTCATTAAGTTTTCTTTGTTCAATTTTTTAAATTTGCTGTAATTTGTTTTTTCTTTCTTTTAATGTTTATATTCACTGCTAGGTCAGGGGGAGTTTCTCAGATTTCGTGACGTGGGGTTTAATCCAGAATGTGACAACACACATGAAAATTATAAGTGTGTATAACAATTTTTGATTTTATTTTACAAGTAAAGTACCTAAATATTATGTATATACGTTTTATGTTTTATTTTAGGTGTTTTTCAAAATGAAATCTAAGAAAAATTATCGACCTTAAAGGGGGAGGGGTGTTTTTACAAATATTTTGTCTCGATAACTTGGATAATATAGAAAGAGATATTGAAACTTTAGAATTAGTGGAAGTGATTTCCCTAATTTTTCAGTAACAATTGAAAATCTGCATTTTTTGATGACCTAAGCAAAATTAATGGAATTCGACTGAAGATTAGTGATTTTTCACTTGTAATTAGTTCAATTATTACTGAAAATTAATCATTGATTTACTTTTTATTATTTCATCAGTCCTGTTTCATTTATTCTGATTTAAGGAGTTTTTTTTGCAATATTCCTTGAGGAACTTTTCAAAGCGAACAGATTTGTATGCTTTCAATTTTGTTTTTAGGTGTTTGTTTCTTTTTAGACTATGTCTAGTCGTCCTGAAAAATTGGGGGAGTTGGAAAAGGGGATGGACTAGTCGTCCCAAAAATTCGGGACGTTTAGCCAAGCGTATGAAAAATATTGGACTAGTCAACCCGAATATCAGGACGAAATGGCACTTCGTTCTTTTTAATATAATATTTCTTCAGCGGATTTTTAAAATTAACAAATATACATATATACAATTTTAGTTTTTCGGTATGAAAACGTTTAATGCTTTTTATTTTTTCAAAATCCTAGAATTTTTCTTGATAATAATATTTTTGTTAGACTATCTGGAATTTTTTCGTCGCTTTTCTTCTTTTAAGAAGCCTTCACTCTCGATCTGATACTATTTACATCCAAATTTTATTATTTCTCAATAATTTATGGTAATGCTTTTAGTCGAAGACTTTTAAAACTATAAAAGTGACTCACAGTTAAAATCCTTTCAGAATTAGTTTTTATAGATGCTTCTAATTCCAAATTGATCCAAGTAATTTACTTTCGAATTTTCAAAGTTTTTTAGTATTTTATTTTTATTTAAAGACATTTCGATTTTAATTGGCTTTGAATCATAAATCATTGAAATTCGGGTTTCTCCCATTTTAAAACTTAAAATTGGTTGCATATTTCAAAATTGTCAAGTATATTTACCTTGGAATTTTTATTTATAAATCTTACCAGTTGGGTGTATTGTATTCAATCTTAAATTTGGAAAGAAAAAACAAAACTTCCAAATACCTATGTGAAGTCCATTTGACGTTGTGACTTGACAATTTTTAGAACATAACAATTTGAATACTTCGAATCCTAACTCATCTTTAGATTTTTTTCAATTTAAAAATATTTAAACGTTAAACTTTTATAATTTTTCAAAAACTTAACATGCACTGCTCCTCATTTTGAGAGAAGATCCTTATGTGTATTCTTCCAATAAAAATAAAATAAATATAGGAATGTATTGTAAAGAAATTGAAACCGATCAGTGTGGATGCTTAATAATCAAAAATTAATTAACATAATTGACTATTCTTAAAGAAGAGTATACCTTTTTATTAAACATGAACGCATAAATCAGTTAAGTTTTACGAAACCGCAAACTTCATTATAAATGTTAAACAAATATTACGGATTTTTTGTGCTTGAAATAATGGAAGAATAATATTTTCTTCCCATCAGTTTCATAGAAGTATCAAAGCAAAGTGAATTCGATAGAATGAAGTTGGTATAAAATAATCAACGCGAATTTTCGAGAGAAACCTCACTTTTCACTTTGTGAAAACACATGAGGTTTGTGTCCACGTGAGGGGACATAGGTACACGCGTCCGCATTTGAGTTCTGTAACTCTGTTTTGTCGGGCGGAAATCCGCTTCAGACCCTCCTGTAATTATTATCAGACACGGTTACCTACGGGTCCTTACACCTTACATTTACCTTTAGCCGAATATATGTTGCGTGCTCCCTGTGCTCTTTGAACAATAACACAACCCAACATAGCTACTTAACTGCTGCGTGAAATATTCCTTTGTCTTCGAGAAACTAATTTTCTAACTTTCGTTTTTTTCTCCCATTTTGACACTCCTCTCTATAATCTTACATGCCCTCAAAACTACGTCGAAGTAATTTGATTGATTTTTTCGCATTGGGGCCTTTATACTTCAAGATTTCTATTACCGAAATTTGCCGACATATGGTGCAATATTATTTCAATGCCAATAATTTTGCATGAAATGTCTTCACAGCCGTGATGGCTAATGCAATTTCCGGCTTGGAAACGAACACTTACTATAAATGCCAATTAATGTCAGTGAAATGAATCTTGAATTAGGAAATGAGGGTACCAAAATTCGAAGTTTACAGAAAACTCCGCGAAAGGAGCGCTTTAAAACATGAAAATATTAAATAAAAAAAAACAACAACAAAGTACTTTTGAGCTATTACTAAACTCTATTGAGCCATGAAAGGAAGATCATGAAATTTCAAAGGTACTAATTTATTACAAAATAAACCGTAGGTCAGGACAGAAACACGTCCTTCTGAGAAGAATTTTCGCCACTTCCGCAACATTTGAACACTCATGATACTTTAACCATAAGCAGCAGTAATATTTCGATGAATTTCACTGGCGGTTACACCTTCCCACTTCAGGAATTTGATCACAGAACGAACTTCACAATCGGACCCGAGCTCAAGGCAGGTAGTCATATTCACAAATGAATAGGTTATAAAGAATGCAACCTGGAGACCTGAATTTTTTACAGTGTTACCACTATATCCAAACGAAAATTTTGAGACCTTCCGCAGCCTCCTATTAAAAAATAGATGATATTCATTGAAAAATTATCACTCACAACTTTGGCCTTATTACAAATGTTAAAAAAAAAACAAAAGCAAAGATTTAGATACTGATTTTTTTACATTTTCTCTCATCTTTTAAATTGCGTATGCTATGACCACGGGTACTATAGATTTATCTTTGGCAAGCTGTTAATTTTTAATAAAAATGTGTTCCAGGAGAGACTTTCTGATTAATAAATACACCACGCGTGCGTAATTTGCGAATCTTGGAACATATCTTTTTTTGAACACGCCTTCTGGGAAAATTCCCGGCATCGGAATTCCTGATCTATTAGTAGTGCAGCATATATAGCGGTAGTTGGCGATGTAACTAATTATAAGCAGGCAGGTAACATCAACTGCGAAAATGTTTGCAGGCGGTCGATAAGGGCACTTCCTGGTGCGCAAACGATCCTCGGGGGTAAGAATGAGTATTGCGTTAAAATGCGCAAACCGTTGGGGAGATCAGGAGGGAAATCACCGACCGTGTCACACCAAGTTGCCTGATGCAATACAAGGGTTTTGCTTAAACAGTTGTCTCTAATCACAATTTTTGTAACGGAAAATATTTCTAACTAATATTTGATGTGTATATATATATATATATATATATATATATATTATCAAGACACGGAGGAACATCAGCATCCAGGAATCTTTATAGCCCAAAGATGTGAATGAACTGGATGACGAGCTTCGTGGAGATTTTTCCGAAGAATCCGATCTCTGGACTACTAATTGTGGTGTATAATGCAGCGAGAACTTCGGCGGATGCAAACCGTAAATCAAAACCAATGGCTGATCATAAGACCAAAAGACGAATGCATAAACTCACTACAAAGATAGGCTGGGCAAGGTAGTACGCATCCCGTATTTAGTGTGTGTTTCACTTCATAACATCTGGCAGGAATTTCACCGCCAATTTGACAGTTCGCGCGCGAACTGCGGATCCGTTATCACACACTTAACAAGTCAAAGCTGCTGACCACCAGGCAGCATATTGTTGATAGAATACGGGTACTATCTAACGCTACTATCTGATCCACCTCGAATTCTTCCAAGATCCTCCAATTACTGTCGACCATCCGCCCAAACCAGAGGAGGTCGAAGCATTTTGGAGATAAGCCTACGAAGTCAAGCATTCACTTAAAGAAGGCTCAAAGAACATAAATAGCTTCAAGGATCTGTGCAATGCTCTTATAACACCTGAGGAAGAATGCCCACCTATCACTACCGAGGAGATGAAAAAAGTATTAAGAGACATGAAGAACTATTCCGCTCCGGAACAGGGATATTGTCAAGGTCTATGCTAAAACTAAAGAGCAACTACACCTAGCTCTAGGGATTGTCGAAGAATACTCTCAGGAGATTGAAATGGAACTTGGGCTGGAAAAATACGCCAAGGTGTACCTGAAGCGAGGAAAACTTAATGGCATCCCTGAAGACCCTGAGCTCGTCGACAGAATCGCTATACGACACCTTAGCGCTGAAGTGACCTTAACATACCTGGTCGTGCCACAGAGCCGAATTCAGGACGTGAAATTTCCGAAGTGTACTCTCTGAAGCAGATATAAACGTCTCATCCGGCCGATTTCCGGGCGAATCCGGCCGAAGGACGAGCTCAGATCCCTTGATATCGGGTCACGAAGGTTTATGCACATGAACAAAAGCATGCACCTTAAGTCTTCTGTTTAGCGACTCAACATCTCACGCCGTCAAGGTGGTCGCGGAATTCTGAATCTTGAATGTCTTCATAACAGGATTATTCTGGGTACAGCACATACAGGCGCATATGCAAGAGACCCTCTTCCTAAAATGGCCAGAAAGCACGAAGAAGTGACCAAAGGAACGTTTCTGTACAAAGAAGCTGAAGAGCCTGCTGAAACACTCGGCCTTGACTTCAATATCAGGGGTGAGCCAAATGCATCAAATCTTATCCATCTTGAGTACTCACTCTTGAAGGACCGGATTAAGAAAGTACAGGAGAAAACTTCCGCGAACAGCTCCTCGACCAGAGGATGCACGGCATCTTTCACAGAAATGTGGAGAATCAGTCGATGTCGTATGAGCGAACGTTTGCTTTCCTTGAATCAGCCGGATTGAAATCGGGCACGGAGGGTTTCATTTTGGCATGTCAAAACGGTGTCAATTCCACTCTAGCATACTATCGCCACATTTTAAGCCAAGACATTCCCGATAATAGTTGCAGAGCGTCTCATGCACACCATGCGCATCTAGGACACATACAATCTAGTTGCCCAACTCATGCGGGAAAGACTTACATCCGAAGGCACAATGCGACACTAAAAGTGCTTCATTACCATCTCGGTCACTGTTATGGCAGTAGCCCTAATACCGGTCCGCTAAACGCTCTTAGGGAAATAGCGTCAATTGTCGAGAATGAGAAGTGCCGCATATACTGGAACTTCATATTCTCGACGATTGTTTCTGTAGCGCACACAAGGCCTGACATAGTTCTCCTTGACTTCGAGAAGCGAACAATGTTCGTTATCGAATTTTCGACACCAGCTGACAAAAACGTCATAGTCAAGGAGAATTCAAGAAAAGAGGGGTATAAAGACCTTGTAAGGGAGTTGCGACGGTTATACCCAGCGTGTCGACAAAATACTAGACGCTTGCTGGGATGATGCAGAAGGCGTTTGTCCTTGGGTCGCTCCGTGCCCTCAGGGTGCACGAGACTTTTCCCGGATCATCGTATTGAATCCGTTGCAGACTGCAACCACCTATCTCGCGGTCGTGAGACGTAGTTACGGCTGAAATTTTACCGCGATTTCGCTGGGAGCTGGTGCAGTTTTTTCAGATTAGCACCCGCTTCTGGCGAAATCCCACGGTTTTCCTTATGATCAACTTTTAATTATATATATTTAAAAGAATTAACGATATATTGTTTCTTGATGTTATTAGGATTAAATTTTACCTTTTATTTAAACTGATATCTTGTTCTTTTCACAAAAATCGTTTTCAAATGCTGACGAGTTAGATGAAAATGGGGCATGCACCACATTGCAATATGCGCTTTATTTAAGGGAGTATACAAAATAATGCAATGATCTAAAAAAGATATTGAGGTCTAAAAAGAGCAAAGACACCATATTTCGACATATTAGACTGTGAGTTTCTCTCGTATTACTGTTTTGAATTTATTAAATTAACCTTTACATGAAAGTGAGATTTCTAAAATTAAAAGATAATGCAGATCTATAAAGAATTAGGCATCTTTAAGCTCAAAACTGGGTCTTGAAAATTCAAACTTGGTTCAAAGGTGCCTTTTTCTTCTCTTCATTCTCCTAATGGGACAAATGAAAAATAGGCCATACTTACATAATATGACATTTATTTTTGATATGTAAATCCACAATGCGAAAAAAACGGTTGTTGTAAACAGAACAATGCATCAGTTTACGTAAATAGGAAAATTTAATCGGAATAACACACAAAAACAATATATGTCTTTAACAAAATTGTCTGGCAATAGGTTTGATACTTTGCTTGTCTTTCAGCTGGAAATAAAATAAATTTTTCAAAGATTTTATTCTCAGGAGATTGTCTAATAGATATTACATTTAATTCTATTTTTCGTTCAATTGTAAAGGCGACTGACTTCAAATTTCATAATTTTAAATTAAAGACATTAAGAGAATTTTGGATAAAAATCACATCATTTTAAATGCTTTATTTCTATAGAATATCAAATTCGAGGCCAAATTTTAAATCCTTTTAATATTTAATTTATTAACATTTTAAAGACTTCAAATTTGTAATTGTACGTTATTGAACGTTTGAGTTCTGCTCTTAATGCTTTAATTTTTATTCTGGTTTAGAATATTCAAAATACAAAATTGTTCAGCTTTGGAAGATTTGAATGACCAGAAAAAAACTGGAAATGGCAGGAAATATTTCTCTTAGATTTTATTTATTTGTGGCCGCTTTGATAAATTTTTGGTTGAATTAAAATACTCTCTGGGGAAGGGTTTAGTAATATTCTGTCATGTACAAGATGCGAATGACAAATGACATCGAAACCTTAGAAATTGGAAGACCTAGTAGAATGACGTGACTTTATTTGAACCGACATTCTAATTCTGAACAAAATAAAGATCTTAAAGAAGTTAACTTTTGCCGCATATCAATTTGAATTTCTTGGTTTCCCTATGAATTCTTGTTTCGGTCTGCGAAGTTTGAACGATATCGAAGTGGCAATATAAAAATTTCAAGTTTGAAATCATTGAAATTTTGGCAGAATATTTCATGTTTAGTTTTCTAATTTAAGCTAAAGATGGAAATTCCTATTATTGACATTTATGTACAAAAATTTTACATGTCGCTCAAGTTCGCAACATTTATAAACGAAAATATGATTTACAAAATTTCTGAATTTTCTGATAATTGAATATCGAAAAATTGATTAAAGTAATTTATAATTTTTCATATTTTCGTTTACAAATATGTTGCGAACTTCAGTGATATCATTTTCCAAATATGAGAATGATCCAATTTTGTATTTGCTAAAGCATCGAACTCGAATGTTGTCATCCTTTGCAATTAGTTTCTGGATTTGGTGTGAATGTTGGATCATGTTTTGCAATGAAGGTTTTTTTTTTAAATCAAGATTCAAGGAAAATTGGATTTCTTTTTCGCATAAAGTCGCCGAGCAGCGCCGATCTCGAGGCGAGCCTTGAGTTCGATGATCTTTTATAATACGAAGTGCATGTTGCAGAAACGTTATCGATCCTTCGGTTTGAACGGTTCTGCGGATGCTGCGAGGCAACCGCGAACATTACGATACAAACTCGTCCGAAGCAAGCCACCTGAGCACTTATCGTGAAATGCATCCGCATAGGCCATAGAACACTGGGTTGGTTCCTTACTTCCATGGGCTCTCAGACCTCCTGTTGGTATTTAAAAGGGAAGGGGAGATAATTCAAGATACAATATTATCTACCTAGAGGCTTTGATGGTCTCGTTTCGAAAGACCGCTATCGCAGATTCAACTAAGCAAATTCAGTTCATTCAGCAATGATTTCACGTTAAGTTACTTCTTAATCGACTCTTATCAAGTGACGAAATATTTTTATTTTATAGTGTCTCATGTTTAATAACTTGAAATTAAGTAATAATTTAAGTTATTTAATTTAACTTTTTTTCATTCAATACAAAGGAACAAAATTTTACTTTCGCTTATTTTTAATAAATGATATAGATTTGAATCGTTGGAATTTTTAATGGAAAAAAATCGATAAGAAAATTGCTGTGTTTAAAAGTGACAAGTTTTGCGATGATTGATGTATTTAATTTTGGAATTTGTGTGCTTTTAATTATTACAGAGCCTGGAATTCGATTTATTCGGCACAGAAAAAACGTTTAGGGTAACTTTTCCATATTATATGAATTTAATGGGACGAGTGAGAAATAAGGAAATTCTTACGCAAATTTTATGGCGAAATTATCCATAAATGTAGTATAATCGTTACCAATGAGTATGCTGACCTAATCTTGCGTCCGGGAAAATTAGGCGTGCGATTATTATCGTCTATGGGTGTATTAATTTCTGTGAAAGTAGGAGGAAGAGTGCCAAGAAGTCGGGATATTTTCACCATACTCGATGGGACCGGCGCGGCGATTCGAGACTGTCGAATTTGTACTTTTATGGACAAGGATTAAAAAATTAAAATGTCATTTTTTTTTAATTTTGAAATTACCGCTGAGAAAGTTAGAAATTTAATAAGGTACAGGTTTCGACGATTTCACATAAGAATTTGTTTAAAAAAGTTTAGCATTCAAATAAATATGATAGCATTTTCCTTTAAAAGTTTGAAATTGAAATAAATACCATGTATCTTGTAAATGGAATGAGATACGCCCAAACGGACAAAATTTTTGGATTCAACTCCAGAGTTATACATATAATGTATAATTCATGATAATAAAATATTATATATAATGAATAAACTCATAAATAGGTGACGTTAATAATTTGAAAGTTGAATTTTGTGAGGCAGTATGATAGAAATCCTCTCAATTCTGTAAACGTCTCGAGATCTCTCTGGCCATTCGGAATTATCATAAAGTCACTGTTCCTCTTTTTTTGCATTAACATACCTCATCCTCGCTTAATAAATAACCTACCAACTTAAGGTACGCCATACCTTATTTGACGGTCATCCCGTCAAATCCACATAATATGGTCAAAAAGTTACGCAAAACATTTTCGTCCATGGAGTTAAAGTTCTAAATTTAAAGCATTGAACTTTTGGAATTTTAAAATTTGGTGAAAAATGATTATTTTAATGCCTTTAAATTTGCAATTATGCTAATAAGCTATTTATATTTGTTTTCTCTCTATTTTAAATGAAAAGGAAATTTTGGATGGATTTGAAATGTATTCTTTATGAAGGTGATCACATTTTTTAGCATTCCAAGATTAAAACGTAAAAATTTAGAGCTTTATTATTTCAAGAATTATATTTTGTACACTCACAATTTGAGAACCAATAAATGTTTATATATTTTTTTAATTCCAGAGCATACAGATTCGATACTTCTCAATTTTAAGGTATAATGATCTCGAATTTTTCGAAAATTTGTACAATTTTTTCGATTTGGATCCTTTTGAGATTTGAAATTGAATTTTTGATGCTTTTATTTTGAACCGTTTAAAGCTTGGAAAAAACTCTAATCTAAAGAATTTAACTTTAGGATTTAAAAAAATTATTGGAACATCTACATTTTCCTGCTTTCAATTTTTCAACTATTCTTATTTGGATTCTTTGAACTTCAATTTTCATTCTTATCTTGGTTGAAGAAAAGCTTATAGGTGCGTGTTTTTAAATTTAAAAACTACTGCATATTGATTATTGAAATCAATATTTCATTTCATTTGCTGCTGACTTGTAAAGCATCCAAATTCTGTGCTTCGACAAAGGGTAACGTATTTGAATTTATCAATTATAATCAATTATAATCAATTAATATTTATATGCAAATTATATAATTCTGAAAAATGAATCTTGCGTTTTAAAATTCTTTAAAAATAACTATCCAAAGACTTAAAACGCCTAAATCAATTGTAAAACTTATATACACATTAAAAAAGACTATATATATACATCAATTATTTCAAAGGTTTCATTTTGAAAATTCAAAAGTCCTATAAGTAAGCCAATTTGAAAATTTCAAATCCCATAGAATATTTCTCAATCCGCTTAGTGCTAAATGTTCCTCAATCATAATTGCATTATTTCGATTGATACACTTTCTTATTGGATCAATGCATTTACTAATCGGCTTTAGACTTGCCTTGATTCCCCTCTCTTTACCGTTACTATAAATATAAAAGACATCAAACCTATTTATCATAATTTTCTTCTATAAAAATATTTTCAATAAAAAAATAATATCATAATTTTGAACTTTTCAATTTTTACTCCAAATTTGTATTCAGCAATTCAAGAACCCCCTCTGGTACCGGCTTTCATAAAAATCCGGTCCTTTATAGAATTTTTGAAAAAGTTGATCTTGGATCCAAAATTTTATCTGAAATCTGTTTATCAGCAACCTGAAAAAGCCCTTAGTATCGAATCTCATTAAAATTTTGTTAATATGAGAAACATGAAGGTTTTTCAACTTACGGGTAGCTCGAAACTGCTCGAAGTCTCGAATGTTTGAGTCAGCTCGACTCAAACTTTCAAGCTTTTTGCACACCCCTAGAGGATATGAATGAAAAAGAGTGTTTAAGATTCGTAAACGGCTTTTATGATACCCGTATTTTTTTATCAAACCCGTATATGATTTACACGCGATGTACTTGAGCGTTTAGATACGGCTCGTTAGAAACTCACAGGGTTTAGTAGTTTAATACCTTTGATTATTTTTCTCCCTTGTCTGACATGTGAACGTCTGAACGCTCGTGTTGCTTCATTGCGGTACAAAAAAACTTCCGAGACGTGGCCTGTTTGCCGGTAGCGATGAACTTGCAGTAAAAAAGTAAGCGTTCTTCTGTAATAGTGTAATAACCAAAGGAAGTGGAACAGTTGACTTATTAAGACGCACGTACATTTTTCTACCCCCATATATATAAAGTAGGACTTTTATTTCCTGTGCCAGAACCTTCATTTATATTTCAAACGTAAATTCATTTTTGTGCTCTTACCAAATTTTTCACTTTATTTTTAGAGATTTAAATTTTGTAGAATTGCGATATGTTTGTTAATTCAAACTGTAACGAGCTGATCTTCATCATTTACAAACTTAAATAAAGTAATAAACCTTCAATATAGTAGTGGAGGATACTTGATGAAATTCACAGTTTCCTGTTACCGCCATTGACCGACAGCTTCTAAATTTAGGACAAACAGGAACCGTCAACTCATCTACTTTGCAAATGGATGAAATCTTATCAATAATTGCATGCACAAAACGAACAATTAGATATATCAAAATAGGTCATAATTCGCATCAAGTGAAATACAGTTACTTGACTACTTTATCTTTCGAAATTATAATTTACCCTCTCAGGAAATAAGTTTGCGAATCAGTGAACGTCGTCTCTGGCTCTTAGATAGCACATTTTTCATGCCTATACCTTTTCCAATAAATTTATCGCGCCCCTTGCAGCGAAGTTGAGTTTATGAATGAATGAGCTAGTCGAACAAAGAGGAGGTTTATACTAACGCGCCCATGACCTGTCTACGTTCCTCTCTTTTTCACTGTCTAACCTTAAAGATTAAAAAAGCCGGGCATTAGATAGCGACTTGTAAATTCTACAAATGCAGGTGCATGTTGGCGCAAGGCGTAAGCTAATCATGTATAGGGACCAACGCGTTACCAAAGCAGGTTCCCATAACACTCTCGCTGTTGATTCTTCCTCTCGTTGCCACATGCAGGAACACGCCCTGCGAAATGATTTACGATATAATTGGATAAGCTAAGGCGAGGTACTGGTGGCTTGCTGAGCACGAGAAATACTAACACGCGTTGCTCCGCATAGTTTTCGTTTTTTGTCTTTTTTTCGTTTTATTTTAAAGTGCCGGTTCTAAAGATCTAAAGCCTTCACTTAACCCCTGACCCGCGAAGTTGTTTATTCCCTCTTTATAATGCTTGTCACTCGCTTTTTACAAGCAGTGGTCAGTGAGTGAAAGCTTACCACAGAAGGCCGTTTTCATGATTCACTTTCGTACGGACACCTGGTTACTTTAATGTCAATTAACGTTATCAGCAATCTCTAGGTTTTGGTATTCTTATTTTTAAAAAGCGGGTTTCGCATTTTTCGAGTATTTTTACTTTTTCTACATGATTCTGTTTTCATACTTTGTTATGCAATATTGTTTTGTTGCAATTCTATTTTTGTTGCTCGGTTAGAAAATTGAGTAAGAACGTTAGATTTGTTTATGGTTGTATATAGTTTGGTAAGATTTTTGGGCTCGCTCAATTCAAATTCAACATGCTGGACCAAATTACAAAATAAGGTGCAATTTGTTCCATTTGCCTTAAAGATGATAATTTTTCAATTTGAGGTAAAGATCGACGAATTCAGTATGCGCCATTTTGAATTGTGGACTTTTGTCGTTAAATTCCAGTTCTATGACATAGAAAACTTTGAGAAATTGACTGATGTTCATGGAAATAGCGTATTTTTTTATAATTTTTCCCGTCATATTGAATCTACCGTTTTGAATTTTCGAATTTTGAGAATAGACTCGAATTCAAGAAACTTGAAAAATCCACAGAAAATGCAGAAAATGTGTTTTATTGCAATCGCATAATTTTCATGATACCGTTTTTTTCAGTTTTTGAATATTTTGCTGACATTTTGAAAAATTCGAATTCAGTGATCTCAACAAAAAATTGTACGCCAAATTACATGAAAAACCCAGCTAATATGTTATTTCTCCGCATGCAAAGAGTTGAACGTGAATTTTTCGAGTTTTATCTTGAAAAGTGACTTGTTTCACTGAAATAATTGGAACATGTTAATAGCTTAGCAAAAATGGTGCCTGCCCTTAAATAATTTTTAATAATATTCGAAAAAAAGAATCTCATGTATGAAAGAGAATTGACGCAAATAGTTGTTGAAGGTAACCACTAAGAATTTGTTTTTATGCAACGGATTGCTGGGTAAATACGAATTATATCATAAATTTCGATTCGAAGATAATTACCAGCAGTAAGAAAGATAAGTGCTCGAGTTCTAGTAGACAGTAAATACGAATTAACCACTTTGATACCACTTACCGTCAATTTCGATCTATATTTTAAATTAACGATAGGGGAGGGAAGAGTAAGTTGGCGCACCCTTATTTAGAAAAAAAACTATAATTGTTAGGTTCAGGTAAATATTTATATCTTCTGAATTCATGCATAAAATATGTCATTGATAAAAAATTTACCACCAGTCTATTTTTCAAAACATTTTTATTACAAATTTATTTATAAGATTTTTTTGCTATAAATTTTAGTTAATTTCAAAGCAATTTAAGTCAATCGATGTGTAATGTGCTGGCTTAAGTTGTTTATTACCGCAATGTATTACCTCTAAATTGACTTTAAATAAAAATAACTTGTTACAAGTGATCTATGTAATTTAAATGTAATTTATTTAAATTTAATAATTAATAATTTATTTAAATATCAAACAATAATAGTAGTGCGCCAAGATATCAAGCCACCTGAAGCATATTTTTCTATTATTTACGGGTTTATATTTTTCTTTTAAATACACTTTTTCTTCTAGGGCCTAGTTGCTTTAAATTCTATAAAAAATAACTGACTAAAGTGAATGAATTTAGGTTGGAGAAAGGTGTAACATAATTAAATATAGATTCACGTGAACTCATAAAGCTTCATAACTCCGTAGGATGGATGCAAACACTTATTCGCTATTTTCGTGTCGTTGACAACAAGTTATGCCAACTCGTTGGCATGACGAGAGCCATGCAGTGAACCTTTTGGTTTATGTCTGAACGAACCGCGAACATTTACTTTATTGTTCCGGTGCCAGTTTTCTGTCTGTCTCATGATTCGTATGATAGGTGTTAATTTTTTCGCTGTTTCTAGGCTAATGGTGAGTGCGTCTTTATGGGAGTGGAAATGCTTTTAGAAAGGAATGAACCATTATTTACGTTTACGTTACAAAATTGCTTGTAGCCAGGATATTTACCAGGTCCATTTTCTCAAGCAAAAGCTGTTTGTTTTTGCAATTTAAGGGTGCCATTCCATAAGAGAATTTTTGAGCTAATAAAAAGGGTTTCGTAAAAGATGGCGTTTAAGCTGTTATGGAATGATACCCTTCAATTTTACTTGTTCTCAATAAGTCCCAATTGTGTCCTTTGGTCCAGATTTGGTTTGATTCATTTAAAAAGAATCGAGGCTAAGAGACTGGAGGCCAAATTTGGTACGAAAACTCTCATGTTTCCTTGGTCATTCCCCTTTTGTTGTTCTTTTTATCGAAGTAATTGAAGGGTGTAATTCCATAAGAGAATTTTTGATCTAATAAAAACGGTTTCGTGAAAGATGGCGTTTAAGATGTTATGGAATAACATCCTGCAATTGTACTTGTTCTCAAGCCCCACCTGTGTCCTTTGGTCCAGACGTGATTGCGTCCAATTTAAAATAGACTAGAAGCCAAGTTAGGTATAGTAACTTCAATGTATCCTTGGTCAGGAAGGAACCCTTCTGTTGACCTTGTTATCGCAGCTCTTGTTGAGCGACCACATGTCGCTAGAACAGTGTTGAGGAATTTAATTTCTCCAATAAAGGAGCCGGCAAGACAGAAGACACTAAGAACCTTGTTGCTAAAAATTGAAAAAACGACAGCCTTCCTGAGAAGACCCAGCTAGATGGACCAAGTTACCACGTCGCGTCACGTCGCACTCGCAATGTCTGGTCGATATTCTTCGAGATGCTGCAGTGTGCAGACCGTAGACCTATCTTCTATTCAAAGAATCGTTCGTTACCTTGTAATCCCCATTTAGTCCATACAAGGCTTGATAACGGGACCACTGGATTTTCAGAGTCATGGTCGGAAATTAGAAACCTACATAAAACATCAGAAGTACTAGGTACTGATGACGGCTCTTGTTTCCGAATAATTTAACATGTAATTGAATTCCATATTCAGTACTTCAATCTCTTTACTATTCTTGTAAGCTTTCTTCGATTTCATATTTCATAACGTATCCCATTTTAGTCTCTATATTTTATGTTTATTTCTTCTTAGAAATTATATATGATTCGTGGTTTCAAGGTAGATCCAGATAAAAACCAGTCAAATTGGGTTTACTAGGTTGATAGTTACATGCATTTTTTTCATGTCTAATGAATTCTTAGAGTTCTCATTCCTTTTTTTCGTAACAGTAGAAGTGGTCACTTTAAAGTGCGATATATTTTTCCTAATGGTTAGTCCTAGCGGTGTAAACTTAATTTTTCCTCTAATTGTTACATAAGCCTAACATTCGGAGTAAACGTGATTTGACGTTAGAAAACTTTCAAGAATGGGTGCCAACAATTTTATCAACATTTTTGGTTTGAAACAAATTGTGGCTTTTTAAGACGATAGAGTGTTAAATCCTTCACTAGAATCATTCAATAAAAGTTAAGTATTTAATTAGTCTGAAAAATGTAGAATTAAAAAAACCTACTATGTAAACAAAACTTTTGGCAAAATTTTCAATACCTTCGGTGTATCCGCTTGGACTATGTATAACTTTCCTTTTTCAAAATGATTTAGATTTGATTTTCTTTATCTGTGAGACATTAAAACTTATTTGATTTTAGATTTGAATTGATTTTATATTCAATTATTGGACGCTTCAATTTTTTTAACCGTTGAGTGATCCCAACTTTCGACTTTCATTTTTTGGATCATTGACAAATCTGAAGGTGGCCTAATGTGTTTGCTCTTAATTTTGTTACCATATTCTAATGTGTTTTCTCTCAATTTCTACAGATTTGAATCTTATATCCTTTCTACCAGGGATTAGAACATTTGACCTTAAATTCCGGCTTATAGGGCTTGTTAATATTTTGAAGAGTTGTTTTG
>CAKNXH010068909.1:0-17293 GCA_932178445.1 Andricus quercusramuli
ACATTAAGTGGATGAATCAATTCAAGGATGATTTGCTAGACTGCTACGATGCCTGCTCACATAGGCTTTACAGCAGGTATGCATACTCTGTGGTGCCAGAAACACCCAGAGCTTCAGCACGTTTCGCAGCAGTCTTTGCGCTTTCCCAGCAACTGCTTGAACAAGATGCAGACGAAGATGAGGAAGCGACGTTAAGATCAACTGCAGAAGGCAGACACTTTCTAAGATATGATAGCGATTTCAGGATAAGGATAAACATTGACATGCAGGTTTCTTTTAAGCCCCAAGATCTGGCTGAAATGGATGCCTCTCTTCGTGAGGATATCTCGGAGGAGTCCGACCTCTGGATCATTAATCATTCATTTTATGTTGCTGCGTTAGCATTGGCTGATTTAAAATGAAGGCTGAAACCGACGATGGATGAAAAGACCAAAAGATGCTTGCGTCAACTGAACAAGAAGTTTGGATGAACAAGACGTTTATGAAACAGTTCAATCTTTAGGGCCTTGAAATTAAAGCTCTTTATGCTTCAAAAGCTTAAATTCGGAAATCTGTGGTTAGAAATTTCCCAATTTTTGTAGGTTTTTCATTTCAAGTTTCACAATATTGTAGTTTTAAATTCAAATATCAAAAATTTCAGGACAATTTCGCTATTTAATCTTTAAAAAAAGCATAATGAAAGCCTTGCTAGTCAGTTTTAAGTTTCATAATTTTAGATGTAAATATGAAGCAATTTCAAATTAAAAAGCTTAAAATTGCGCGATTTCAAACATTGGAATCATATCGTAGCCATTGTATTTTTTTTTCAATTTGGAATGTAATATCTTAAAACTCTCATATTTTTAGTTGAAGATTTAAACGAACAAATCATTTAAATTGAAAAATATATTATTGTAAAATTTCAAGCATAAATAAAAATTCTTAAGGAAGGGCTTAGTTCAACAATATTGAATTAAAACATTAAAGATTTCGCTATTTAAAATCTAAATAGATGAACATTGAAATATCTCAAATTGGTACCTCAGTAATTGAATAATTTCTTTAATTTTGAATGGGGACAGAATCAGAGTTCTGAATTTTAATGTTGAATTTTCAATTTTTCCCTTTCATAAGTTTTGAAATTATTTAAGTTTAGCTAATCAGTTTTATTGTTCTTTCTTTATTCACAATGTGTCCCCTGAAGGTTTACATGACTTCCATTTCTTACAACACTACCTTCTACATGTTTTATAAAATCTTAATCTTACTATTTACAGTTATTTACACCAATTTACAGAAAATCTTATATCCATACCCTTATTTCTACTTTTGGCGATAGCACAATTTGGGACGTGTTGGTGAACGAGTGATCGAAAGCGGGAGTGCAAGCGGGAGAGATATAAGCATGATATAAAGAAGAAGAATATAAATATAATATAATAATAAATATAATATAACAATGTAAATAAAGAAAAAAATATAAAGAAGGAAAAGAAATCATAATATAAAGAAGAATGCATGTATGCTTATACATAACCATTACATACCAATTTTTACGCTTCTAATTTAAGCGACTTCCGTTTCCTTTTTCTTTCACTTCTCTTGTACCTTCATTTTTGCTATTTTTTTGCATCCATTCTTTCATTCTTTCTCATTTGCTCCCCTAGCACCCGCTAACTCCTTCATCCACTCATCCCCCAAACTATCCTCCCCTAAAATCTTCACCACATTCTCTTGCAGCGTCCTTTATCCTCCATTCCTCTCCTACATACTTCCCATACATGCTCACATGTTTCCTCTTCCCATTCACAGATTCTGCACTTCATGTTCTCTTTCTTTTCCCAATACATACCTGCCCTTACCTCGTTTCCCAATATAAATTTTGCTATTCTGGTCCATATTTTCTCTCCCCATCCCTTTTCTGAATGCTTTGGTAATCCTTCCTTTTTCATCATCTCATATAATTTATTACATTCTAATTCCTCAATAATCCCCCATCTTTCTATTAACTGTTTTTCTCTCTCCCTTTTTTACTTTTCATCATAGCTGACTCCAGTCCCGTCTTCTGTATCTCTAGCCTCAAAGAACTCCCTCCTTTCTTCCTCCCATCTCGTTAATTCAATCACCCTCCCTCTTCTCTCTTCTACCTCCATCAAACACTATCTCGCCAACTCCCCTCCCTTTCCCTCCCTCAGCTTCGTCTCAAAATTCCATGCCCTCCCTCCCGCTCTAGTACTTAATTTATCCCTTTGCGCCTCTTCTCTCACCATATATCCCGGCGTCCTTCAGTCTACCCCTAGCGTCCACCTTATATACCTTTCTTGTAAACTTTCAATCTCTTTCCTTTCTTTCCATCCCTATATCTCTGCTCCATAACCTAATACCGGCCATACCAGGGTATCAAATAACCACATTCTCCTTCTCCAATTTTTTTTAAATCTTCTTTTTCCTATTCCTTATATCTGTTTCATTACCTCTGCTGCTTTTTTGATCCTTTCTCTTATATGAGCTCTATGATCTCCTTTTTCTTGCAAGTTATATCCCAAAGACTTAAACTCTTTTACTTCTTCTAATTTTTTTCCCTTCCATCTCCCCGTCCATTCTTTCTTTCTTCTCCCTCCTTTTCTAAACCTCAATATCTTTGTCTTTTCTACATTTAAATTCAACTTTTTTCCATCTAAGTATTTCTCTAATACGGTAATTAGGCCCGCCATACCTTCTTCATCCTCTGCCATCAACACAATATCGTCTGCGTACGCCAGTGTATATATCTTTTCGTTCCCTATCCTAACTCCTCCCCACCCTTTTCTCTTCATTTCTTCTTCTAAGTCTGATATTAATATATTAAATTAAAGTGGGCTCAGAGGACATCCTTGCCTTGCCCCTCTCACCAACCAGGAACTATCTCCCACTTGCTCTCCTACCTTTACCTTGCTTTTTGTCCCTCTAAAAATTTCAGATACTCTCTTCATTAATCCCTCTCGTATCCCCTCTTTCACCATAACTTTTTCTATCTCGCCTCGGTCTAATGAGTCAAACGCCGCCTTCAAGTCCACGGACACTGCTATTATTGCCCTTTCTCCTTTTTAATCCTCTTATTTACTAAATAGTTCAGAACATATATATTGTCCATTACCCCCATCCTTTTTCTAAACCCTGTCTTATTTGGTGGCTCTATCTTTTTCTCCACCTCTTCTTTTTTCAACCTCTCCTCCTTTCCATAACTCTGGCCACCCCTCTCCTCTCCATACTCTATTGCACATTATCCATGCCCATTCCTTTAATTCTGTCCCCCCATATTTCTATACTTCATTTGGAATCTCATCTATACCAGGTGCTTTTCAATCTTTCATCATCACTTATACCTTGACTATTCCCTCCCTTGTAATGTCCTCCTCCTCATCTGTTCCCCTACCATCTTTTCCTTCTTTCCTAACTTTCCTCTCTACTCCTTCTAGTAATTCCATAAAATATTTTTTTCATTCTATCATCTCAATATCCTGGTTTACTCTTTTCCTTCTTCTTCTCTCTTCATTTACCACCTTTCAAACCTCTTCTTCCGTTCTAGCCTTCTCCGCTTCGTCTTAAAACCTTTTATTTTCCTCTTCTTTTTTTTATCACACAACTCAGTATGCTTCTTCTTCTTTCTCCTATATTCTTCTCCACTACTGGTCCCTTTTCTCCATTTTCTTATTGCCCTTTACACTTCTTTCTTCTTCTGTTTACAATTCTCATCCCATCCACTTCTATTCCCTCCTTCACTAACTTCTTTTTTGCTTGTGCACTCTTATACTCCTTTTATTTCTCCTACCATTACTTCCAATTCCTCGTTTACATTTCCTTCCCCCATTCTGATATTCCTGACTTCTTCTTTAAACTGTTCTTTACCTTCTATTGGCCAATCCCCTCTTGCTGCTCTTTTCACTTTTGCTTCCTTTTTAGCCTTATTGTTATTACTCATTTCTACCTTTATTGTTACTATTATGGGAAAGTGATCAGAATCTATATAGTTTCCTACCTCTAGTTTCTTAACCATCTCTCTTACCTCGTCGTCCACTACCACATAATCAATAACTATACACCTCTTTCCTCCTGAACGTGTATATTCCCCTTCCTGATCCCCCTCTATACTTTCGTTTAGGATAAACCATCCCATCTCCCCTAGGCTCTTTAATAACTGCTCTCCCTCCCAATTCAGTATCTTGTCTTTGGATTTTCTTCCTCGCTCTCCATCCCATTCCCTTCCTCCACTATCTCCTGTTCTCGCATTAAAATCTCCTCCTATTATAAGCCTTATCTCTTGCTTATTTTCTGCCATCAGTTCTCTCATCTTCCCTGATTACTCCTTCATATTACCGTTTACATAAACCCCCACTATCTTTCACCTCCTTCCTGCCATATTTATCTCTTCTACTATTAATTCTTCTTTATGTTCTTTCAACTCTTTTTTATCCTTCTCTGTTATACATTCTTTCCTTACTCCCATCACCATTTCTCCCATTGCTTTACCTCTTTTATTCTTCCTCTTTGCATTTTGAACCTGCCATTTTCTACCTCTTAGTAATCTTTCTCTTACTCTTTCCCATCCCTTCTCATCCAGTCACTTTTACTGACTCTTCTCTGCCCTCGTCTTAATTTCACCATACACCTTCCATATGTATTCTCCCATACTTAACCCATGTTCTTCTGTTCTTTTTTCTTTCCTCCCCCGCTATTTTCCTTCACTTATACTGCATGTTCCTTTCAACCCATTTCAAATCATTCTATATTCACTCCGAGCTTCCATATAACACCCTGTTCTTTTTCATCACTTTCCTCTCATGTTCCAACTTCTTTAGTTTCACTAGTACCATTCTCTCCCCTCTTCGCTTTTCCCTTCTTACACTTCTTACTTCCTCTATCTCTACCTAAGCATCAATCCTTTTCAGCACTTCTTCCACTGCTTCCATCAGCTCCTTCCCCTCTAATTTTAGACCCTTCATCACTATGTTTTTCTCTTTCTTCTCTCTCTTTTCTATTCTTTGTTCTATTTTTCTCAGTCTTTCCTCCACCTTATTCCCACTCTCCCCACTTCCAAACTCAGGGTTTGAGCTTTCTATTTTTTTTTATTCTACCTTCCATCTCATCTACCTTTTTTTTAGGCTCTCCCTCCTTTTCTAGTCTTTGCTCCAACGTCTGCATCCTTTTCTCTAGCTTTTCCCTAATTTCTTCCCATTTCCTCATTTCTTTCCTAAGTTCTGCCATTTCCAGCCTAATTTATTTCCTTATTTCCTCTGCCCTTTTCTCCTGCTTTTCTTCATACATCCCCATTATTTCTATCATCACTTCGCGCGTTTCTACCAATCTTTCCTCTTCCATCGGATCTTTATCCTCAGCTCTGGCTCTTTCTGTCCCCTTATTTTTCTCATCCTTCTCAACAAAATTACGTTTTTCCGGTGGCGATCTGTACATTTTTGGATTTTTCAAGCTTCACCCTATATCTTCCTTGTCTTCACTGCTTCCCATCTCCCCTCTCTTCCCATCTCCCCTCTCTTCCTTTTAATGAATGCCTCAATTGATCCCACGCTCTTCGCCCTCAATCTATCATTTTCTACCGTTTTCCTATACTTTCCCCTTGCCTTCCTTTCTTTGTTTTCCCCTTCCGGTGTACTGAAAACTTCCTGGTCTAAATCCCTGCTTTCCTTGCTGGTACTTGCTCCGCTAGCCATGAATCCAATTCAAACGATCCCGCTTTCTGTCGTTCTTTGTCTCTATCTATCATCGCGTCTACCTACTTTGCCTTTCTCCTTCGCTACCCTGCCCTGCTACGATCAACCTGGTCCTCCCACCTTGTTACAAACCTCAAACCCACCTAACCTCAAGTTCCACACAAATCTGTCGTGATCCCCAAAAATATCCTGACCCTCTTGTCAATCTTTCAATCTCTCAATCAATCCCTCACAAACGAACCCCTGTACATAATTTTTTACATTCTCATCATATATGATTGAGAAAGTATTAGAATTCGTTCGAAATTAAACACCTAAGTTTTTCAACGGATTTCCACGATTTTGAGACCCCCTAAAGCCAAGAAGAAAGTTGACGGGGGCTTCGCCCTCTCTACCCCCACAAGGGCTGCACCCTGGACCCCGCGGTTCCCAGTTTTACACCCAATCTATTAGTACAATACACTGTTATTTGAATGCCTAATTATACGCGTTGAGCCCCCTTAACCGAGGGTGTAAATCCAGAAGATTCTACACACACACTCGACAACCCTTCTGCGTACATAGTTCACTAGTCTTTGAAAGAACCTCGCGCTTTGCGCTCGCCACTGTGATTAACCCCTTAAGGTGAAACGGTAACTTCCTCCGATCAGTTTCTGAAAAACCACTCCCAAAATAATGCATTAATTGAAAATTCGTTTCTTGCATTGTAAAAAGGGGCCCAACACCGATGGTGGACTTCTCTTGAAAATGAAAATTATTTGAAAAAATTTTATTTTATTAACAAAACCTTAGATCCAAGTGATCAAATTTTTTGGTCTTTACAGTCTTATAAAAAAACAACACACTGCTATTCTGGTGTCAAAATTTTTAATACGATCTATTATTGTTTCCTGGATCGCATATATAATTATTTTCATTTATTTATTGATTAATAAACTCGTACTGAATAGTGGAACATTTTTTAATCCATTTTTTCATATTTTTCCTTGATTATAAAAAGAAAAATCGAATTTTAACCGATCTTTGCGGAAACTTTAATGTCGGTAATGTTTGGGCACTACACGCCTCATCTCGGGCACTACTTCAGCAAGATGAAGCTTATGCTTATGATTGCATGCTTGAAAAACTATATCAGTATATTATGGCATCACAACATTTGCAAATATATTGAACACTACTCAGCTCTTTACATCGGGAAAACATTGAAAAATAATAATAACCTAATTTTCTAATTCTTACTCGATCAGTTTGTGCAGGCTTCGGAAAATAACAGATACTTTTATGCAAAAACACTCGAAAAATAATGCGAAAATCGCACTTTTGTTTTTAAATTGTTCAACATTATACCCATTCTTAAGTGGACTGCTCTTCAAAATGAATTATATTAGAAACTACAAATTTTGGATTGACAAAATATAAGTGATTTTTCATCAATTCATCCATGGGCTGGTTTTGTTAAAAAAAAAGTTTTACTTTCTGCAGAAATACTCAAAGAATAATGCGAGAATCGCACTTTTGTTTATTCTATTAGAAATTGTGTACCGATTTTTGAGGTGGGCCCCTCATGAAAATAAATTGTGTTGAAAACTACACATTTCATGTGGACAAAATGTGAGTGGTTTTTTTATCAATTCATCCATTGATAGGTTTTTGATAAAAATGTTTTAGTTTCTGCAAAAATACTTAAAGAATAATGCGAGAATAGCACTTTTGTTTATTGAATTAACAAAATATACCCATTTTCGAAGTGGAATTTTCTTGAAACTGAATCATATTGAAAACTACACATTTTATATGGACAAAGACTGAGTGGTTTTTGATCAGTTCATCCACGGACAGATTTTGGTCAAAGTGTTTTACTTCCTGCAAAAATACTCAAAGAATGATGCCAGGATAGCACTCTTGTTAATTGAATTTACAAAATTATACCCATTTTCGAGGTGGACTTCTCTTGAAATTAAATAATATTGAAAGCTGCACATTTTATATGGAAAAAAGTGAGTGGTGGAATTATATTTTGTGAGAGCAGAAATAGTGGCACAATTATAATTAGCAATTGCATTGAGAAATAGTGCAATGAAGCAGATTCTGTCATTTTTACTCTTCCGACTCTGTCACCCTTCAAGTTTATCTCATTTTAGTGCGATATTCTGTTTTCTTGCTTCCTTTTATTTGGCGTTAGCGTGAATACAGGTAACATAAGATGTGTATACCTTCGGAAGGATGTAAGCAACAGAAGAGAGGCTTAGAAATAGAATAATAGATCGCGCTCGCCCCGCCACCGCCTAGTCATCCATTGCGTTGATGGATTATTACCTGCGAAGAAGTACACTGGACCTTTCTACCAGTTTTACACAAGCACATGCTTTCCCTTTTTAAAACTGTCATTGGTGAAGGGAATCAGCGTGTGTGGATGCAGAAAGAGAAGGGTGAGTGAAGACAAGGGTGAAACTGGTGAAAGGAAGTTGTGAGAAAGGGAAATTGAAGCGTGGGAATTTTTTGAGTTTAGGAGTAGAAAAACAGTTGTCGGGCAAGAGGGCAAGAGGTAGGCGAGTAAAGAGCGGGAAACGTCGCAGACTAGTTGGTGAGGTAGGAATTCCGACCGTCCGAAGTCCACAAAGGGGCGACAGAGGGCAGGAAATGGATGAAACAAGAGCTGACGATGTTGAGAACGCGGGTAGTGGGGAGAAGGGAGAAATTGACAGTAGCGATGAGGAGACGTTGGAGGCACCGACCAGGGTCGTGACGGATGGGGGGATTTTTGAGAAGCTAGAAGCCCTCATAAAAGTGTTTAGAGAGGAAACAAGGAAGAGACTAGATGATATGAATAGACAGGGGGAAGACGTTTGGGGGAAGTGAGAAAAGTAAGAGAGAAGTGGGAAGAGTGGAATAAACTCTGGAAAGATGAGAAAGACAAGTTATGGGGTAAACTAGAGAGCATAGAGAATAGACAGAAAGAGGTTGACAAACAGAGAAATAGTGAGATAAAACAGTTGGAAGAACGGGTAAGCAAATGAGAAATCAGGAATGAGCATATGGGGAAGGGAACATAGAGTGCGGGAAAAGTAGAAGGGAGTGATTATTTGCAAAATGAAAATGTAAGATTGAAGAAAAGGCTGAGTGAGATTCAAAGAAGATTGGAAGGGGAAGAAAGGGCGAAGAGAAAAAATAACATAGTAGTCAAGGGATTGAAAGTAGAGAGTGAAACAGGGGAAGTAAAAATTAAAAATCTGCTGCGAGATATTGGAATTCGGGTAAGGGTAGAAGGAGTTAAGAGAATAGGAATGACGAAGGAAGGGAGAGAAGGAATGCTTATAGTAAAAGTAGGGAGTGAGGAGGAGAAAAGAAAAATTACGGAGAACAAAAAATTATTGAAAGGAAGAAGGAAGAGAATTGAAGAGGATTTGACATGGAGAGAGAGGAGAAGGAGATGGCAAATAGAGCAGAGAACATGGGTAGAGAGGAAAAAGAGGTGTATGGTATGCATAGGGAGAGACAGATTATGTATAAATGGGGAGGAGTGGTCCTGGGACGAGGAATTAGAAGAAATAAGGAAGAAGGGAAAAAGAGTTGAGAGAGGTAGAAGAAAGGAAGATGCAAAAGAGGTTAGAGATCAAACAGAGGGGTTTTCAAAAAGCAAGACGGAAGAAAAGTGAGGATAGGTGTGGGAAGGGAGGAGAAAAACGTGAATGTGGCAGGCTTGAAGAACAAGAATGAAGGTTTCTGGCGGGAGTTAGAAAAGTGGGATGTGATTATGATGAGTGAAACCTGGGTGGATGAGAAGGATTGGAAGGGGATGAAAAGGATGTTACCTAAAGGTTATGTATGGACAATGCAAGAAGCAAGGAATGAACACGTTAAAGGTAGAGGAATGGTCGGCGTGGTCTCAGGGGTGAGAAAGGAATTGGCAGTAAAAGGTAGAACACAGAGAACAGGGAGGAAAAGGATGGAACAATGCTAAGAAGGATTATAATTGGAAAAGTGAAAATAGCGGTGGTTTGTGTATATAGAAGAAAAGGGGAAGAGGGATAGGATAGGATAGTAGGTGACTTGAATGCCTGGACTGGCGAGCAAGGGAGAGGGACTTGGGATGAAGAAAAGGAGGTCAGGTAGAATTAAAAATAAAATGGCTAACCCAACCACAACAGAAAGCGACCATGATAATCTAGATCTGGAAGGTGCCGCTGCACTTCCAAACCAAAACATTAATTTGACTAACGATACTCACCAAAGTAGGGGAGCTATCCCAAAAACGATTAACAGATCAATAGGTCGCGGTAGAGATTTCACATGAAAAGACAGACATCCTAGAATCCACACACATAACACAGATACGGATAGTGGACCTGAAAATAATTTAAATAACGAGACAATTCCAGCAACTTATTTCCCATTCGGTATGATCAAACCCCCTTCCAAATTATGAGCAATTGGCCTATTAAATTCAGAAACAATAAAGATGATAGTCCTGCCCATTTTTTGGACGAATTAAAAAGATTTAAAAGGGGATACAAAATAAACGACCACGATATTTTAAAAAACCTAGATGCACTGCTAGTCGAAAATGCAAAAGATTGGTGCAAAAGAAATCAAAATTCCTGGAGATGTTTATCGGATTTCACCGAAGATTTTAAAAACGCGTGTATCGATGAAAGGTTTTCGGAAGAAATAGAACAAAAAAAATCAAATTCTGCAACCAAAAAAGAAACTTAGAATGGGAATTACGTAGAACTTACGAAAAACTTCGCGTCGAATACAAAATGTACATTAAAAGGAACGATTTTGAAATTTTTGAGCAATTAGAGGACTTAGGTAAAGAATGGAAAACTAAGCTAGCCAAATCAATAATTTGAGGCCAAGTTTGACAAATTACTGGATGTGGCGTAGGGATGTGGCCACCCCGTCACATGAGAGCTCTGGCTCATGCAGTGTCAGCCACGTTACTTTGGGCTAACTTCCCAATGCAACGAATTATGAGGTTACGACACCTGTATCGCGCAGTATTACCCACAATAGGCCTCTCTCGGATGGAGGCCATGGTTCAGTTGGAAGTGGCAATAGGACTGAACCGAGGCGACGGCCAGGCAATGGCCTCGGACAAACGCGAGAACATCGATTTAAATGGTCGGAGCAGCTCAGGAGGGAGATCCTTACCTGTTGGCAAAGAAGCTCACCGGTGCGAAGAGGATTTATGAAGAGGTTACATGACCGTTGGGTCAATATACACCCGGAATATGCTGATCAAACGCCTCAGAATTTAAGAGACTAGATATCCTTTTTGCGAAAAAAACGGTTAAGAAGCTCTTTATGAACAAGAAGAAGAGCAATATCCTCTAGCGAACATTCCACCCGTTCCAGCAAGACCACCTTTTCCAGGGTGTCTAGCGACCGGGAAATCCGGGAATTTGCCGGGAATTTTGTAAAACCTTGAAAAATACGGCAAAATGCCGGGAATTCTTTGTAAGATCCGGGAATTCTTTGAACGATCCGGGAATTCTGTTGCCATACATACCAAATCTTTATTTTCTGTGAAAAATTATTCTTATATAATAAAAAGTTTGAAAAACGTAATTTGCCTTTTTGAAAAGAAGGCGCAAATCACAGCTAATAAACATCGTTTTCTTGGGCATGCGCAGAAACTCAAGTTTTCAACTTCGAAAATTGAGTCGAGACCACGGGAAGTTTAAGTTACTTCACGTATATGGCGCTTGTGTCTTATGTGTCGAAAATTGCATGGTTAACAGGCTTGGAAAAGGCTGCACATGAAATATTAGCGCCGCGTTCGGAAAGATTGGAACTATTAACTTCCAAAAGAAACTTGCTTGTTTTTGGCGTAGGTAATGTACAGGAGTTTCGTCTTCTGTATCAATTCTCCATACCATGTGTCGAGTTCGACCCATGAATATCGTAAAAGCGCAACAGTGGATGCCCAGCCAAACGTTAGTCTTATCTGATTTTAAATTTTATTTTTGAATTAATAAATACCTCATCTTTGTAATACAAGTGACTGTTTATTTCAAATTATGCTCTTTCCGGGCGCTAAGCTATTGTCAGAGTACCAATCCTCAAATAGCTAAACACATCACAAGAACAAACCGGGAAAAACGTTATTTCTGATCCGGAAAATCCGGGAATTTGCCGGGAATTTGTAAACGGAATTTCGCTAGACACCCTGTCTTCAGATGGCCGATAATGCCAATATGAGAAGTAGGAGAACTTGTCTTCTTTTCATTCCCTTAAAGAACCAACTCACTATCGAGAAAGCCAAGCCACCAGCGAACACTGGCGGATTAGTTCCTATGCAGGTTCATTTATAGGATCCTGAACATGTTCCTGTACATGAACCCACACCTCAATTGACTATGTGAAGGAACCTGTACAGGAACATTCAAAAGTTACAAAGGTTAGCTTGTATACAGGTTACTTTGCAGGATCAAGTACAGTTTCCTCCGCCCAATTCCTGCACAGGAACCTTCAAGATTACGTGTACAGGTACGTGTGCATTTTGGTGTACATGAACATGTGCAAGATCCTCCGAGGTTCCTGTTAAGGAATTTTCAGCTGGGCTGGCATCACGAACAACTTTGGTGCTCAAAAGTCGTGTTCAGGAAGCAGAACATACGCTTCAACTTAGAGAACATGCTGACGAGCCCCTTCATGGTAAATTCTACGGCATTATACGTAGAGAAGAGCTCTCAATGGGTCTGTGCAAAATGTTTGTGAAGTCTGCTGGATTAAAATCTGAGACTGAGGGATTTCATTTTGCCTGTCAAGACGGCGTTATGGACACCTTAGTTTACCGCGACTGCATAATGAATGTACCTGTAGGCGATACCAACTGCCGAGCGTGTAAGCAAGAGCCAGAAACACTTGGACATATTCTCAGTGGATGCTCAAAATATGCACGCAATTCAACGACAATTCAACGACGTTCATTGGCTGCCCGGCCTTGTATCGCTGCGCTTGCGCTAAGCAACTTTTTCAACTGGGCATGTGCCGAAAACCGCCGTCGATTTGAAATTAATAACTATGCACTATCAATAATGATGCTTGTAGGTATATGCGGAGTTGAAGAAATTGCGCTCCGTTAGCGTTGACTTGATTTGCGTGTCATGTCAATCCTTTTTTTCAAGCGATCTTAAGTGATTTTTTTCGATCAGTTTTTTATCAAGTGTTATTGCAGCTGAAAAAAATGGAGAACGAGAAAACAGGTAAGGTAAGATCTTCAACTATAAATAACATAATACATGCTTTGCAGAATGAAATCGATGGAATCGAAACGGAAATAGTCAGGGCCGTCTGAACCGTCTGAAACAACAAAAAATTACTTCTCTACTATAAAAGATGACGTTTCAAGAAAATTCTTGAAGTTTTAACAAAATAATGGAATATTCGACCTTCAAAAGATGAATTCTCATTAAAAAAGTGCAATTAAGGGTTGCAGTGCATAACTAGATAACCAACAAAATCGGAATTTTTCAGGTGAGCAAAATAACATTCTATAAATTCGAAATCACCGTTTAAAGATAAAATAAAAGCTTACTCCTGAGCTGAAGTGTTAAAAATACTTCAGCTCGGGAGTATGATTAAAAAATATCATCCAGTTCCGAGAAATAGAATGTGGAAGTTTATAATCGCAAAGTGACAAGAACTTAAAATTGCAACAGGTTTGTTTGCGAATCACGGTAAGAAGTGCAATTTTCAGTTCACACAAAAAATGAAAAATTGCTCCCGAGATATGGAGAGGCTGAATAAGAATAAATAAGTTTTTTTTTTAAATTATACTGTTCCGGGAAAATGGAGATTTAGTATGACGGTATCGCATCGTGACAGATGATTTTTCATTCGAAGTTCTATAAAAAGAAGAAAGTTATATGTTTTTTATCAATAAACGATAATAATTTTGAGAAATAAGTTTCCTGATCGTGAGGCAAAAAGGTAATTGAAAAAACCTTATAAAAGTTGCTTTTTGTACAAAATGAAGATTTGAAATTTTAGGCTGGAATTTGATTAGTACTTTCGTGCTGTAAAATGTTGCAAATAGTTTTGTTTAAGGACTTTTCCTTTGATCAAAGAAGTATTTTATTATTTCATTGCATTTAAAAACTTTTTTGAAGATGCTGGTCAGAAAATGATTTTAAAAAAAGGTAAGAGGTTAGGTAATTAAAAAAAAAGATGAGAGACGAGTACAAAGAGTCAGTTATCTGGTTTTGAATTACCAATCTTTTTATTACTATATTAAAAATGAGCTTTTGAACAAATCCATTTAACACAACATGTATTTGATTTTTTACGAATTTTTTAATGCAAAAAGCTCATTTTCGGAAAAAATGTTGGTTGTCTAATTCTGTACTGCAATCCTTCAGTTGTTGATATTTCAACCAAAAAAGATGAAATTTCGTTTTTAAAATAAAATTTAAAACCAAGAAGACGCATTTTTAACAAATATTTTCAAGTCCAAAACCTTGAAGCCAAAAGACGAATTTTCTGTACAAAAATTTAATTTGCAACCAGAAAATATAAATTTTCAGTAAAAAATTAAGTTTCAACAAAACAGTCGAATCTTCAACCAAAGTGAGAAACCTTTAAAAAAAATTTTGTTTAACAAGGTAGTTCAACTTTTACCTACGCATTTGAATTTTTAATTAAAAAAGAGCAGTTTTCAACAAAATAGTTAAACTCTTGAACAAGAAGTAATTTTCAACTAAAAATATGAATCTACAAAAAAAAATGATTCCTTAACAAAGTGGTTGAAACCAAATTTTTAAACGAAATAGTTGAATCCTCAAGCAAAGAAGAATAGTTTTCAACCAAATAGTTGATTTTTAATACAAAAAAGAGGACATTTCTACTAAAACAGATGCATTTTTGAATCAAAAAGACCAATTTTCAACAAGAAAAATTTGAATTTTCATCTAAAATGATTTCAGTTGGACTTTGTAACATCAAAATATGGGTTCTAAGTAAGAAGTAATTTTTCTACGATGATAACTGGACTTTCTATCCAAAAAGATGAATTTTCATCAAACCAGTTAAATTTCCAACAAAGAAGAATGACTTTTTAACCAAATTGTTCAATTTTCAATGAGACAGTTGCATTTTTATCCAAGAAAGATGAAATTTCCACTAAAATAGATAAATTTTTAAATCAAAAAGACAAATTTTCAAAAAAATAGTGGATTTTTTATCCAACTTTCCAACATCAGAATATGAGTTTTAAATAAAAAGTGAATTTTTTATTAATGTTTTAATAATGTTTGTTAGTGATGGCATATTGTAATTATACATATTATTCTAGACAAAACTCAAAAGGAGAACAGGAAGAGAAAATACGTCAAACTATCTATAAATGAGAAGTATAGTTTGATACAAGACATTGAAGAGGGCATGCTCAAAGTTAAAGCTGCAAAAAATACAATGTAAATGAACCAGCAGTAAGTTACATAAAAAAAAATTGATTAGCATTTCGAACTCGAAAGTTCATTGCCTCACTACCCGATTCGGGTAGTGTTTCTAGGTGGATAAATACTACCAGTCTGGGTCCACCACACCCACGACGGGTCAACAACACGCAGTATTCCCCGAACGGTCACCCATCCAAGTACTAACCGCGCCCAACACTGCTTAACTTCAGTGATCTAACGGGAACTGGTGTTTTCAGCGTGGTTACATACTTAAAAAAAAGAAAAGTACTTGAATGCCGAAAGATGTTTGAGAAAAAGAAGAAGACTAGACAAAGGGCAACATCCTATAATGGAATTCGCGCTGGTCGAGTGGATAAAACAGAAACGGAGCCAGGGTACTGCGATAAATGGACCGTCGATCCGAGAGAAGGCCTTAATGATGAACAAAGAACTTGCGAAAATGCAGAAAGAGGTAGACGAAAAGAAAACCTCTGATAAGGAAAATAAGGAAGAGAATGAGCAAACACGCCTCCTCAGAACCAAGTTTCACTTAAATGAGCAGGCTAAAGTTTGTACCTCAGAAATTATGTTTTGGGAATGCCTCCTGAGTATTTTTACAGAATATGAAAAAAATCGTTAGACCCCCTTTTAAAATAACTCGATATTTGTTGTTTTTTCATCAATTTATGTGATTTTTTTCGAAAGGAACAAGTAATAAGTAACGTTTCCTGCACTAAAAACCTTCAATTTTGCGCCCAAAATAAGTTCCTGTGTGATTAATAATGATGGACCTTTCGATCCCTTTTAGATTTTGGAAAATATGTGGAAGACATCAGTTTTTTAAAGATTCCACAATTCTGGTCAATTTGTCGTTAAAATTCTAACATCCAAAAAGGAAGTCCAAACATTTCCAAAGAACTTAAAAAAAATAGAATGTTCTATCATGAATGGTTCAGAAGTTATGACCTTTTAAACAGATTTTGCAGTGAAAAAACTTTAAATTTTTTTCTTTTTACACAATATCTCATCCTCTGTACATTCAACATGAAAGTTGTGTGCAAATAAATTGAAGAAGATTAAATTATCTTCAAAACTAAAAAAAATAATTGATTCTAGCTTTTATAGAACAGAAGTTATAGTCTCTTATAGCAGGCTGCTTTTTGTGGAATTCTTTTTACAAATTGAAAAATCGAATTATGGTAACTGTTTTGTTTCAACGTTATAACTCAATACATTTCTCAATCACTAATGACATGCCTATTATATATTATATATTATATACCTATATATACATATATATAATTAACATCTACCTCTTCATTTACTGTTTAAAAAATATATAAAAAATATTATATATATATAACCCTAAGCGAAGGTGTGCGAACCGTGCCGAAAGCTGCATGGCACCTGGGTGAGGTGTCTTTAACGGTGACTCTGGGATATCGGGCGATGTCTCAGAGTAATAGCCTTATCCTTGCACGCGGGGCTCTACAAGGATGGACGAACCCTTTCCCTAGCTGCTCGTGGGAACAACAATGAAACCAAAAAACCACCAAAATGTTGTAGATGCGGTTCAAAACGATCGAACGCGCAGAGCACCCGACAATGGATCGGCAAACAATGCCGATCATCCTAGAGTTCGGGGTGCTGAAAATAATTTAGATGGAAACACAACGACGAACCCGCGAAACGCCCACATTGAGTGGACGGATCAACTTAAGAATGATGTGTTAGACTGCTACGATGCCAGTATTATCCCTGTTCGTGGAGGCTTTATGGCGCGTATGCATACTCTGTGGTGCCAGAAACACCCAGAGCTTCAACACGTTTCGCATCAGTCTTTGCGAAATCAAGCCGACTACCTCCGCAAAAATGGATATGTACGCGGAGCGCTTCCTCAACCGCTGCTTGAACAAGCTGCAGACGAAGATGAAACGACATTAAGACCAACCGCAGAAAGTAGGCACCTTCTTGAAGATGATGGCAATTTCAGTACAAGGAGGAACATCAACATGCAGGTTCCTCTTAAGCCCCAAGATCTGGCTGAAATAGATGCCTCCCTTTGTGGAGATATCTCGCAAGAGTCCGACCTCTGGACCATCAATTGCTCAGTTTATGGTGCTGCGAGAGCTTTGGCTGATTCAAATCGAAGGCTCAAACCGACGATGGATCAAAAGACAAGAAGACGCTTGCATCAACTGA
>CAKNXH010068910.1:0-17267 GCA_932178445.1 Andricus quercusramuli
ACATTAAGTGGATGAATCAATTCAAGGATGATTTGCTAGACTGCTACAGCTTTACAGCTTTACAGCAGGTATGCATACTCTGTGGTGCCAGAAACACCCAGAGCTTCAGCACGTTTCGCAGCAGTCTTTGCGCTTTCCCAGCAACTGCTTGAACAAGATGCAGACGAAGATGAGGAAGCGACGTTAAGATCAACTGCAGAAGGCAGACACTTTCTAAGATATGATAGCGATTTCAGGATAAGGATAAACATTGACATGCAGGTTTCTTTTAAGCCCCAAGATCTGGCTGAAATGGATGCCTCTCTTCGTGAGGATATCTCGGAGGAGTCCGACCTCTGGATCATTAATCATTCATTTTATGTTGCTGCGTTAGCATTGGCTGATTTAAAATGAAGGCTGAAACCGACGATGGATGAAAAGACCAAAAGATGCTTGCGTCAACTGAACAAGAAGTTTGGATGAACAAGACGTTTATGAAACAGTTCAATCTTTAGGGCCTTGAAATTAAAGCTCTTTATGCTTCAAAAGCTTAAATTCGGAAATCTGTGGTTAGAAATTTCCCAATTTTTGTAGGTTTTTCATTTCAAGTTTCACAATATTGTAGTTTTAAATTCAAATATCAAAAATTTCAGGACAATTTCGCTATTTAATCTTTAAAAAAAGCATAATGAAAGCCTTGCTAGTCAGTTTTAAGTTTCATAATTTTAGATGTAAATATGAAGCAATTTCAAATTAAAAAGCTTAAAATTGCGCGATTTCAAACATTGGAATCATATCGTAGCCATTGTATTTTTTTTTCAATTTGGAATGTAATATCTTAAAACTCTCATATTTTTAGTTGAAGATTTAAACGAACAAATCATTTAAATTGAAAAATATATTATTGTAAAATTTCAAGCATAAATAAAAATTCTTAAGGAAGGGCTTAGTTCAACAATATTGAATTAAAACATTAAAGATTTCGCTATTTAAAATCTAAATAGATGAACATTGAAATATCTCAAATTGGTACCTCAGTAATTGAATAATTTCTTTAATTTTGAATGGGGACAGAATCAGAGTTCTGAATTTTAATGTTGAATTTTCAATTTTTCCCTTTCATAAGTTTTGAAATTATTTAAGTTTAGCTAATCAGTTTTATTGTTCTTTCTTTATTCACAATGTGTCCCCTGAAGGTTTACATGACTTCCATTTCTTACAACACTACCTTCTACATGTTTTATAAAATCTTAATCTTACTATTTACAGTTATTTACACCAATTTACAGAAAATCTTATATCCATACCCTTATTTCTACTTTTGGCGATAGCACAATTTGGGACGTGTTGGTGAACGAGTGATCGAAAGCGGGAGTGCAAGCGGGAGAGATATAAGCATGATATAAAGAAGAAGAATATAAATATAATATAATAATAAATATAATATAACAATGTAAATAAAGAAAAAAATATAAAGAAGGAAAAGAAATCATAATATAAAGAAGAATGCATGTATGCTTATACATAACCATTACATACCAATTTTTACGCTTCTAATTTAAGCGACTTCCGTTTCCTTTTTCTTTCACTTCTCTTGTACCTTCATTTTTGCTATTTTTTTGCATCCATTCTTTCATTCTTTCTCATTTGCTCCCCTAGCACCCGCTAACTCCTTCATCCACTCATCCCCCAAACTATCCTCCCCTAAAATCTTCACCACATTCTCTTGCAGCGTCCTTTATCCTCCATTCCTCTCCTACATACTTCCCATACATGCTCACATGTTTCCTCTTCCCATTCACAGATTCTGCACTTCATGTTCTCTTTCTTTTCCCAATACATACCTGCCCTTACCTCGTTTCCCAATATAAATTTTGCTATTCTGGTCCATATTTTCTCTCCCCATCCCTTTTCTGAATGCTTTGGTAATCCTTCCTTTTTCATCATCTCATATAATTTATTACATTCTAATTCCTCAATAATCCCCCATCTTTCTATTAACTGTTTTTCTCTCTCCCTTTTTTACTTTTCATCATAGCTGACTCCAGTCCCGTCTTCTGTATCTCTAGCCTCAAAGAACTCCCTCCTTTCTTCCTCCCATCTCGTTAATTCAATCACCCTCCCTCTTCTCTCTTCTACCTCCATCAAACACTATCTCGCCAACTCCCCTCCCTTTCCCTCCCTCAGCTTCGTCTCAAAATTCCATGCCCTCCCTCCCGCTCTAGTACTTAATTTATCCCTTTGCGCCTCTTCTCTCACCATATATCCCGGCGTCCTTCAGTCTACCCCTAGCGTCCACCTTATATACCTTTCTTGTAAACTTTCAATCTCTTTCCTTTCTTTCCATCCCTATATCTCTGCTCCATAACCTAATACCGGCCATACCAGGGTATCAAATAACCACATTCTCCTTCTCCAATTTTTTTTAAATCTTCTTTTTCCTATTCCTTATATCTGTTTCATTACCTCTGCTGCTTTTTTGATCCTTTCTCTTATATGAGCTCTATGATCTCCTTTTTCTTGCAAGTTATATCCCAAAGACTTAAACTCTTTTACTTCTTCTAATTTTTTTCCCTTCCATCTCCCCGTCCATTCTTTCTTTCTTCTCCCTCCTTTTCTAAACCTCAATATCTTTGTCTTTTCTACATTTAAATTCAACTTTTTTCCATCTAAGTATTTCTCTAATATGGTAATTAGGCCCGCCATACCTTCTTCATCCTCTGCCATCAACACAATATCGTCTGCGTACGCCAGTGTATATATCTTTTCGTTCCCTATCCTAACTCCTCCCCACCCTTTTCTCTTCATTTCTTCTTCTAAGTCTGATATTAATATATTAAATTAAAGTGGGCTCAGAGGACATCCTTGCCTTGCCCCTCTCACCAACCAGGAACTATCTCCCACTTGCTCTCCTACCTTTACCTTGCTTTTTGTCCCTCTAAAAATTTCAGATACTCTCTTCATTAATCCCTCTCGTATCCCCTCTTTCACCATAACTTTTTCTATCTCGCCTCGGTCTAATGAGTCAAACGCCGCCTTCAAGTCCACGGACACTGCTATTATTGCCCTTTCTCCTTTTTAATCCTCTTATTTACTAAATAGTTCAGAACATATATATTGTCCATTACCCCCATCCTTTTTCTAAACCCTGTCTTATTTGGTGGCTCTATCTTTTTCTCCACCTCTTCTTTTTTCAACCTCTCCTCCTTTCCATAACTCTGGCCACCCCTCTCCTCTCCATACTCTATTGCACATTATCCATGCCCATTCCTTTAATTCTGTCCCCCCATATTTCTATACTTCATTTGGAATCTCATCTATACCAGGTGCTTTTCAATCTTTCATCATCACTTATACCTTGACTATTCCCTCCCTTGTAATGTCCTCCTCCTCATCTGTTCCCCTACCATCTTTTCCTTCTTTCCTAACTTTCCTCTCTACTCCTTCTAGTAATTCCATAAAATATTTTTTTCATTCTATCATCTCAATATCCTGGTTTACTCTTTTCCTTCTTCTTCTCTCTTCATTTACCACCTTTCAAACCTCTTCTTCCGTTCTAGCCTTCTCCGCTTCGTCTTAAAACCTTTTATTTTCCTCTTCTTTTTTTTATCACACAACTCAGTATGCTTCTTCTTCTTTCTCCTATATTCTTCTCCACTACTGGTCCCTTTTCTCCATTTTCTTATTGCCCTTTACACTTCTTTCTTCTTCTGTTTACAATTCTCATCCCATCCACTTCTATTCCCTCCTTCACTAACTTCTTTTTTGCTTGTGCACTCTTATACTCCTTTTATTTCTCCTACCATTACTTCCAATTCCTCGTTTACATTTCCTTCCCCCATTCTGATATTCCTGACTTCTTCTTTAAACTGTTCTTTACCTTCTATTGGCCAATCCCCTCTTGCTGCTCTTTTCACTTTTGCTTCCTTTTTAGCCTTATTGTTATTACTCATTTCTACCTTTATTGTTACTATTATGGGAAAGTGATCAGAATCTATATAGTTTCCTACCTCTAGTTTCTTAACCATCTCTCTTACCTCGTCGTCCACTACCACATAATCAATAACTATACACCTCTTTCCTCCTGAACGTGTATATTCCCCTTCCTGATCCCCCTCTATACTTTCGTTTAGGATAAACCATCCCATCTCCCCTAGGCTCTTTAATAACTGCTCTCCCTCCCAATTCAGTATCTTGTCTTTGGATTTTCTTCCTCGCTCTCCATCCCATTCCCTTCCTCCACTATCTCCTGTTCTCGCATTAAAATCTCCTCCTATTATAAGCCTTATCTCTTGCTTATTTTCTGCCATCAGTTCTCTCATCTTCCCTGATTACTCCTTCATATTACCGTTTACATAAACCCCCACTATCTTTCACCTCCTTCCTGCCATATTTATCTCTTCTACTATTAATTCTTCTTTATGTTCTTTCAACTCTTTTTTATCCTTCTCTGTTATACATTCTTTCCTTACTCCCATCACCATTTCTCCCATTGCTTTACCTCTTTTATTCTTCCTCTTTGCATTTTGAACCTGCCATTTTCTACCTCTTAGTAATCTTTCTCTTACTCTTTCCCATCCCTTCTCATCCAGTCACTTTTACTGACTCTTCTCTGCCCTCGTCTTAATTTCACCATACACCTTCCATATGTATTCTCCCATACTTAACCCATGTTCTTCTGTTCTTTTTTCTTTCCTCCCCCGCTATTTTCCTTCACTTATACTGCATGTTCCTTTCAACCCATTTCAAATCATTCTATATTCACTCCGAGCTTCCATATAACACCCTGTTCTTTTTCATCACTTTCCTCTCATGTTCCAACTTCTTTAGTTTCACTAGTACCATTCTCTCCCCTCTTCGCTTTTCCCTTCTTACACTTCTTACTTCCTCTATCTCTACCTAAGCATCAATCCTTTTCAGCACTTCTTCCACTGCTTCCATCAGCTCCTTCCCCTCTAATTTTAGACCCTTCATCACTATGTTTTTCTCTTTCTTCTCTCTCTTTTCTATTCTTTGTTCTATTTTTCTCAGTCTTTCCTCCACCTTATTCCCACTCTCCCCACTTCCAAACTCAGGGTTTGAGCTTTCTATTTTTTTTTATTCTACCTTCCATCTCATCTACCTTTTTTTTAGGCTCTCCCTCCTTTTCTAGTCTTTGCTCCAACGTCTGCATCCTTTTCTCTAGCTTTTCCCTAATTTCTTCCCATTTCCTCATTTCTTTCCTAAGTTCTGCCATTTCCAGCCTAATTTATTTCCTTATTTCCTCTGCCCTTTTCTCCTGCTTTTCTTCATACATCCCCATTATTTCTATCATCACTTCGCGCGTTTCTACCAATCTTTCCTCTTCCATCGGATCTTTATCCTCAGCTCTGGCTCTTTCTGTCCCCTTATTTTTCTCATCCTTCTCAACAAAATTACGTTTTTCCGGTGGCGATCTGTACATTTTTGGATTTTTCAAGCTTCACCCTATATCTTCCTTGTCTTCACTGCTTCCCATCTCCCCTCTCTTCCCATCTCCCCTCTCTTCCTTTTAATGAATGCCTCAATTGATCCCACGCTCTTCGCCCTCAATCTATCATTTTCTACCGTTTTCCTATACTTTCCCCTTGCCTTCCTTTCTTTGTTTTCCCCTTCCGGTGTACTGAAAACTTCCTGGTCTAAATCCCTGCTTTCCTTGCTGGTACTTGCTCCGCTAGCCATGAATCCAATTCAAACGATCCCGCTTTCTGTCGTTCTTTGTCTCTATCTATCATCGCGTCTACCTACTTTGCCTTTCTCCTTCGCTACCCTGCCCTGCTACGATCAACCTGGTCCTCCCACCTTGTTACAAACCTCAAACCCACCTAACCTCAAGTTCCACACAAATCTGTCGTGATCCCCAAAAATATCCTGACCCTCTTGTCAATCTTTCAATCTCTCAATCAATCCCTCACAAACGAACCCCTGTACATAATTTTTTACATTCTCATCATATATGATTGAGAAAGTATTAGAATTCGTTCGAAATTAAACACCTAAGTTTTTCAACGGATTTCCACGATTTTGAGACCCCCTAAAGCCAAGAAGAAAGTTGACGGGGGCTTCGCCCTCTCTACCCCCACAAGGGCTGCACCCTGGACCCCGCGGTTCCCAGTTTTACACCCAATCTATTAGTACAATACACTGTTATTTGAATGCCTAATTATACGCGTTGAGCCCCCTTAACCGAGGGTGTAAATCCAGAAGATTCTACACACACACTCGACAACCCTTCTGCGTACATAGTTCACTAGTCTTTGAAAGAACCTCGCGCTTTGCGCTCGCCACTGTGATTAACCCCTTAAGGTGAAACGGTAACTTCCTCCGATCAGTTTCTGAAAAACCACTCCCAAAATAATGCATTAATTGAAAATTCGTTTCTTGCATTGTAAAAAGGGGCCCAACACCGATGGTGGACTTCTCTTGAAAATGAAAATTATTTGAAAAAATTTTATTTTATTAACAAAACCTTAGATCCAAGTGATCAAATTTTTTGGTCTTTACAGTCTTATAAAAAAACAACACACTGCTATTCTGGTGTCAAAATTTTTAATACGATCTATTATTGTTTCCTGGATCGCATATATAATTATTTTCATTTATTTATTGATTAATAAACTCGTACTGAATAGTGGAACATTTTTTAATCCATTTTTTCATATTTTTCCTTGATTATAAAAAGAAAAATCGAATTTTAACCGATCTTTGCGGAAACTTTAATGTCGGTAATGTTTGGGCACTACACGCCTCATCTCGGGCACTACTTCAGCAAGATGAAGCTTATGCTTATGATTGCATGCTTGAAAAACTATATCAGTATATTATGGCATCACAACATTTGCAAATATATTGAACACTACTCAGCTCTTTACATCGGGAAAACATTGAAAAATAATAATAACCTAATTTTCTAATTCTTACTCGATCAGTTTGTGCAGGCTTCGGAAAATAACAGATACTTTTATGCAAAAACACTCGAAAAATAATGCGAAAATCGCACTTTTGTTTTTAAATTGTTCAACATTATACCCATTCTTAAGTGGACTGCTCTTCAAAATGAATTATATTAGAAACTACAAATTTTGGATTGACAAAATATAAGTGATTTTTCATCAATTCATCCATGGGCTGGTTTTGTTAAAAAAAAAGTTTTACTTTCTGCAGAAATACTCAAAGAATAATGCGAGAATCGCACTTTTGTTTATTCTATTAGAAATTGTGTACCGATTTTTGAGGTGGGCCCCTCATGAAAATAAATTGTGTTGAAAACTACACATTTCATGTGGACAAAATGTGAGTGGTTTTTTTATCAATTCATCCATTGATAGGTTTTTGATAAAAATGTTTTAGTTTCTGCAAAAATACTTAAAGAATAATGCGAGAATAGCACTTTTGTTTATTGAATTAACAAAATATACCCATTTTCGAAGTGGAATTTTCTTGAAACTGAATCATATTGAAAACTACACATTTTATATGGACAAAGACTGAGTGGTTTTTGATCAGTTCATCCACGGACAGATTTTGGTCAAAGTGTTTTACTTCCTGCAAAAATACTCAAAGAATGATGCCAGGATAGCACTCTTGTTAATTGAATTTACAAAATTATACCCATTTTCGAGGTGGACTTCTCTTGAAATTAAATAATATTGAAAGCTGCACATTTTATATGGAAAAAAGTGAGTGGTGGAATTATATTTTGTGAGAGCAGAAATAGTGGCACAATTATAATTAGCAATTGCATTGAGAAATAGTGCAATGAAGCAGATTCTGTCATTTTTACTCTTCCGACTCTGTCACCCTTCAAGTTTATCTCATTTTAGTGCGATATTCTGTTTTCTTGCTTCCTTTTATTTGGCGTTAGCGTGAATACAGGTAACATAAGATGTGTATACCTTCGGAAGGATGTAAGCAACAGAAGAGAGGCTTAGAAATAGAATAATAGATCGCGCTCGCCCCGCCACCGCCTAGTCATCCATTGCGTTGATGGATTATTACCTGCGAAGAAGTACACTGGACCTTTCTACCAGTTTTACACAAGCACATGCTTTCCCTTTTTAAAACTGTCATTGGTGAAGGGAATCAGCGTGTGTGGATGCAGAAAGAGAAGGGTGAGTGAAGACAAGGGTGAAACTGGTGAAAGGAAGTTGTGAGAAAGGGAAATTGAAGCGTGGGAATTTTTTGAGTTTAGGAGTAGAAAAACAGTTGTCGGGCAAGAGGGCAAGAGGTAGGCGAGTAAAGAGCGGGAAACGTCGCAGACTAGTTGGTGAGGTAGGAATTCCGACCGTCCGAAGTCCACAAAGGGGCGACAGAGGGCAGGAAATGGATGAAACAAGAGCTGACGATGTTGAGAACGCGGGTAGTGGGGAGAAGGGAGAAATTGACAGTAGCGATGAGGAGACGTTGGAGGCACCGACCAGGGTCGTGACGGATGGGGGGATTTTTGAGAAGCTAGAAGCCCTCATAAAAGTGTTTAGAGAGGAAACAAGGAAGAGACTAGATGATATGAATAGACAGGGGGAAGACGTTTGGGGGAAGTGAGAAAAGTAAGAGAGAAGTGGGAAGAGTGGAATAAACTCTGGAAAGATGAGAAAGACAAGTTATGGGGTAAACTAGAGAGCATAGAGAATAGACAGAGAAATAGTGAGATAAAACAGTTGGAAGAACGGGTAAGCAAATGAGAAATCAGGAATGAGCATATGGGGAAGGGAACATAGAGTGCGGGAAAAGTAGAAGGGAGTGATTATTTGCAAAATGAAAATGTAAGATTGAAGAAAAGGCTGAGTGAGATTCAAAGAAGATTGGAAGGGGAAGAAAGGGCGAAGAGAAAAAATAACATAGTAGTCAAGGGATTGAAAGTAGAGAGTGAAACAGGGGAAGTAAAAATTAAAAATCTGCTGCGAGATATTGGAATTCGGGTAAGGGTAGAAGGAGTTAAGAGAATAGGAATGACGAAGGAAGGGAGAGAAGGAATGCTTATAGTAAAAGTAGGGAGTGAGGAGGAGAAAAGAAAAATTACGGAGAACAAAAAATTATTGAAAGGAAGAAGGAAGAGAATTGAAGAGGATTTGACATGGAGAGAGAGGAGAAGGAGATGGCAAATAGAGCAGAGAACATGGGTAGAGAGGAAAAAGAGGTGTATGGTATGCATAGGGAGAGACAGATTATGTATAAATGGGGAGGAGTGGTCCTGGGACGAGGAATTAGAAGAAATAAGGAAGAAGGGAAAAAGAGTTGAGAGAGGTAGAAGAAAGGAAGATGCAAAAGAGGTTAGAGATCAAACAGAGGGGTTTTCAAAAAGCAAGACGGAAGAAAAGTGAGGATAGGTGTGGGAAGGGAGGAGAAAAACGTGAATGTGGCAGGCTTGAAGAACAAGAATGAAGGTTTCTGGCGGGAGTTAGAAAAGTGGGATGTGATTATGATGAGTGAAACCTGGGTGGATGAGAAGGATTGGAAGGGGATGAAAAGGATGTTACCTAAAGGTTATGTATGGACAATGCAAGAAGCAAGGAATGAACACGTTAAAGGTAGAGGAATGGTCGGCGTGGTCTCAGGGGTGAGAAAGGAATTGGCAGTAAAAGGTAGAACACAGAGAACAGGGAGGAAAAGGATGGAACAATGCTAAGAAGGATTATAATTGGAAAAGTGAAAATAGCGGTGGTTTGTGTATATAGAAGAAAAGGGGAAGAGGGATAGGATAGGATAGTAGGTGACTTGAATGCCTGGACTGGCGAGCAAGGGAGAGGGACTTGGGATGAAGAAAAGGAGGTCAGGTAGAATTAAAAATAAAATGGCTAACCCAACCACAACAGAAAGCGACCATGATAATCTAGATCTGGAAGGTGCCGCTGCACTTCCAAACCAAAACATTAATTTGACTAACGATACTCACCAAAGTAGGGGAGCTATCCCAAAAACGATTAACAGATCAATAGGTCGCGGTAGAGATTTCACATGAAAAGACAGACAACCTAGAATCCACACACATAACACAGATACGGATAGTGGACCTGAAAATAATTTAAATAACGAGACAATTCCAGCAACTTATTTCCCATTCGGTATGATCAAACCCCCTTCCAAATTATGAGCAATTGGCCTATTAAATTCAGAAACAATAAAGATGATAGTCCTGCCCATTTTTTGGACGAATTAAAAAGATTTAAAAGGGGATACAAAATAAACGACCACGATATTTTAAAAAACCTAGATGCACTACTAGTCGAAAATGCAAAAGATTGGTGCAAAAGAAATCAAAATTCCTGGAGATGTTTATCGGATTTCACCGAAGATTTTAAAAACGCGTGTATCGATGAAAGGTTTTCGGAAGAAATAGAACAAAAAAAATCAAATTCTGCAACCAAAAAAGAAACTTAGAATGGGAATTACGTAGAACTTACGAAAAACTTCGCGTCGAATACAAAATGTACATTAAAAGGAACGATTTTGAAATTTTTGAGCAATTAGAGGACTTAGGTAAAGAATGGAAAACTAAGCTAGCCAAATCAATAATTTGAGGCCAAGTTTGACAAATTACTGGATGTGGCGTAGGGATGTGGCCACCCCGTCACATGAGAGCTCTGGCTCATGCAGTGTCAGCCACGTTACTTTGGGCTAACTTCCCAATGCAACGAATTATGAGGTTACGACACCTGTATCGCGCAGTATTACCCACAATAGGCCTCTCTCGGATGGAGGCCATGGTTCAGTTGGAAGTGGCAATAGGACTGAACCGAGGCGACGGCCAGGCAATGGCCTCGGACAAACGCGAGAACATCGATTTAAATGGTCGGAGCAGCTCAGGAGGGAGATCCTTACCTGTTGGCAAAGAAGCTCACCGGTGCGAAGAGGATTTATGAAGAGGTTACATGACCGTTGGGTCAATATACACCCGGAATATGCTGATCAAACGCCTCAGAATTTAAGAGACTAGATATCCTTTTTGCGAAAAAAACGGTTAAGAAGCTCTTTATGAACAAGAAGAAGAGCAATATCCTCTAGCGAACATTCCACCCGTTCCAGCAAGACCACCTTTTCCAGGGTGTCTAGCGACCGGGAAATCCGGGAATTTGCCGGGAATTTTGTAAAACCTTGAAAAATACGGCAAAATGCCGGGAATTCTTTGTAAGATCCGGGAATTCTTTGAACGATCCGGGAATTCTGTTGCCATACATACCAAATCTTTATTTTCTGTGAAAAATTATTCTTATATAATAAAAAGTTTGAAAAACGTAATTTGCCTTTTTGAAAAGAAGGCGCAAATCACAGCTAATAAACATCGTTTTCTTGGGCATGCGCAGAAACTCAAGTTTTCAACTTCGAAAATTGAGTCGAGACCACGGGAAGTTTAAGTTACTTCACGTATATGGCGCTTGTGTCTTATGTGTCGAAAATTGCATGGTTAACAGGCTTGGAAAAGGCTGCACATGAAATATTAGCGCCGCGTTCGGAAAGATTGGAACTATTAACTTCCAAAAGAAACTTGCTTGTTTTTGGCGTAGGTAATGTACAGGAGTTTCGTCTTCTGTATCAATTCTCCATACCATGTGTCGAGTTCGACCCATGAATATCGTAAAAGCGCAACAGTGGATGCCCAGCCAAACGTTAGTCTTATCTGATTTTAAATTTTATTTTTGAATTAATAAATACCTCATCTTTGTAATACAAGTGACTGTTTATTTCAAATTATGCTCTTTCCGGGCGCTAAGCTATTGTCAGAGTACCAATCCTCAAATAGCTAAACACATCACAAGAACAAACCGGGAAAAACGTTATTTCTGATCCGGAAAATCCGGGAATTTGCCGGGAATTTGTAAACGGAATTTCGCTAGACACCCTGTCTTCAGATGGCCGATAATGCCAATATGAGAAGTAGGAGAACTTGTCTTCTTTTCATTCCCTTAAAGAACCAACTCACTATCGAGAAAGCCAAGCCACCAGCGAACACTGGCGGATTAGTTCCTATGCAGGTTCATTTATAGGATCCTGAACATGTTCCTGTACATGAACCCACACCTCAATTGACTATGTGAAGGAACCTGTACAGGAGCATTCAAAAGTTACAAAGGTTAGCTTGTATACAGGTTACTTTGCAGGATCAAGTACAGTTTCCTCCGCCCAATTCCTGCACAGGAACCTTCAAGATTACGTGTACAGGTACGTGTGCATTTTGGTGTACATGAACATGTGCAAGATCCTCCGAGGTTCCTGTTAAGGAATTTTCAGCTGGGCTGGCATCACGAACAACTTTGGTGCTCAAAAGTCGTGTTCAGGAAGCAGAACATACGCTTCAACTTAGAGAACATGCTGACGAGCCCCTTCATGGTAAATTCTACGGCATTATACGTAGAGAAGAGCTCTCAATGGGTCTGTGCAAAATGTTTGTGAAGTCTGCTGGATTAAAATCTGAGACTGAGGGATTTCATTTTGCCTGTCAAGACGGCGTTATGGACACCTTAGTTTACCGCGACTGCATAATGAATGTACCTGTAGGCGATACCAACTGCCGAGCGTGTAAGCAAGAGCCAGAAACACTTGGACATATTCTCAGTGGATGCTCAAAATATGCACGCAATTCAACGACAATTCAACGACGTTCATTGGCTGCCCGGCCTTGTATCGCTGCGCTTGCGCTAAGCAACTTTTTCAACTGGGCATGTGCCGAAAACCGCCGTCGATTTGAAATTAATAACTATGCACTATCAATAATGATGCTTGTAGGTATATGCGGAGTTGAAGAAATTGCGCTCCGTTAGCGTTGACTTGATTTGCGTGTCATGTCAATCCTTTTTTTCAAGCGATCTTAAGTGATTTTTTTCGATCAGTTTTTTATCAAGTGTTATTGCAGCTGAAAAAAATGGAGAACGAGAAAACAGGTAAGGTAAGATCTTCAACTATAAATAACATAATACATGCTTTGCAGAATGAAATCGATGGAATCGAAACGGAAATAGTCAGGGCCGTCTGAACCGTCTGAAACAACAAAAAATTACTTCTCTACTATAAAAGATGACGTTTCAAGAAAATTCTTGAAGTTTTAACAAAATAATGGAATATTCGACCTTCAAAAGATGAATTCTCATTAAAAAAGTGCAATTAAGGGTTGCAGTGCATAACTAGATAACCAACAAAATCGGAATTTTTCAGGTGAGCAAAATAACATTCTATAAATTCGAAATCACCGTTTAAAGATAAAATAAAAGCTTACTCCTGAGCTGAAGTGTTAAAAATACTTCAGCTCGGGAGTATGATTAAAAAATATCATCCAGTTCCGAGAAATAGAATGTGGAAGTTTATAATCGCAAAGTGACAAGAACTTAAAATTGCAACAGGTTTGTTTGCGAATCACGGTAAGAAGTGCAATTTTCAGTTCACACAAAAAATGAAAAATTGCTCCCGAGATATGGAGAGGCTGAATAAGAATAAATAAGTTTTTTTTTTAAATTATACTGTTCCGGGAAAATGGAGATTTAGTATGACGGTATCGCATCGTGACAGATGATTTTTCATTCGAAGTTCTATAAAAAGAAGAAAGTTATATGTTTTTTATCAATAAACGATAATAATTTTGAGAAATAAGTTTCCTGATCGTGAGGCAAAAAGGTAATTGAAAAAACCTTATAAAAGTTGCTTTTTGTACAAAATGAAGATTTGAAATTTTAGGCTGGAATTTGATTAGTACTTTCGTGCTGTAAAATGTTGCAAATAGTTTTGTTTAAGGACTTTTCCTTTGATCAAAGAAGTATTTTATTATTTCATTGCATTTAAAAACTTTTTTGAAGATGCTGGTCAGAAAATGATTTTAAAAAAAGGTAAGAGGTTAGGTAATTAAAAAAAAAGATGAGAGACGAGTACAAAGAGTCAGTTATCTGGTTTTGAATTACCAATCTTTTTATTACTATATTAAAAATGAGCTTTTGAACAAATCCATTTAACACAACATGTATTTGATTTTTTACGAATTTTTTAATGCAAAAAGCTCATTTTCGGAAAAAATGTTGGTTGTCTAATTCTGTACTGCAATCCTTCAGTTGTTGATATTTCAACCAAAAAAGATGAAATTTCGTTTTTAAAATAAAATTTAAAACCAAGAAGACGCATTTTTAACAAATATTTTCAAGTCCAAAACCTTGAAGCCAAAAGACGAATTTTCTGTACAAAAATTTAATTTGCAACCAGAAAATATAAATTTTCAGTAAAAAATTAAGTTTCAACAAAACAGTCGAATCTTCAACCAAAGTGAGAAACCTTTAAAAAAAATTTTGTTTAACAAGGTAGTTCAACTTTTACCTACGCATTTGAATTTTTAATTAAAAAAGAGCAGTTTTCAACAAAATAGTTAAACTCTTGAACAAGAAGTAATTTTCAACTAAAAATATGAATCTACAAAAAAAAATGATTCCTTAACAAAGTGGTTGAAACAAAATTTTTAAACGAAATAGTTGAATCCTCAAGCAAAGAAGAATAGTTTTCAACCAAATAGTTGATTTTTAATACAAAAAAGAGGACATTTCTACTAAAACAGATGCATTTTTGAATCAAAAAGACCAATTTTCAACAAGAAAAATTTGAATTTTCATCTAAAATGATTTCAGTTGGACTTTGTAACATCAAAATATGGGTTCTAAGTAAGAAGTAATTTTTCTACGATGATAACTGGACTTTCTATCCAAAAAGATGAATTTTCATCAAACCAGTTAAATTTCCAACAAAGAAGAATGACTTTTTAACCAAATTGTTCAATTTTCAATGAGACAGTTGCATTTTTATCCAAGAAAGATGAAATTTCCACTAAAATAGATAAATTTTTAAATCAAAAAGACAAATTTTCAAAAAAATAGTGGATTTTTTATCCAACTTTCCAACATCAGAATATGAGTTTTAAATAAAAAGTGAATTTTTTATTAATGTTTTAATAATGTTTGTTAGTGATGGCATATTGTAATTATACATATTATTCTAGACAAAACTCAAAAGGAGAACAGGAAGAGAAAATACGTCAAACTATCTATAAATGAGAAGTATAGTTTGATACAAGACATTGAAGAGGGCATGCTCAAAGTTAAAGCTGCAAAAAATACAATGTAAATGAACCAGCAGTAAGTTACATAAAAAAAAATTGATTAGCATTTCGAACTCGAAAGTTCATTGCCTCACTACCCGATTCGGGTAGTGTTTCTAGGTGGATAAATACTACCAGTCTGGGTCCACCACACCCACGACGGGTCAACAACACGCAGTATTCCCCGAACGGTCACCCATCCAAGTACTAACCGCGCCCAACACTGCTTAACTTCAGTGATCTAACGGGAACTGGTGTTTTCAGCGTGGTTACATACTTAAAAAAAAGAAAAGTACTTGAATGCCGAAAGATGTTTGAGAAAAAGAAGAAGACTAGACAAAGGGCAACATCCTGTAATGGAATTCGCGCTGGTCGAGTGGATAAAACAGAAACGGAGCCAGGGTACTGCGATAAATGGACCGTCGATCCGAGAGAAGGCCTTAATGATGAACAAAGAACTTGCGAAAATGCAGAAAGAGGTAGACGAAAAGAAAACCTCTGATAAGGAAAATAAGGAAGAGAATGAGCAAACACGCCTCCTCAGAACCAAGTTTCACTTAAATGAGCAGGCTAAAGTTTGTACCTCAGAAATTATGTTTTGGGAATGCCTCCTGAGTATTTTTACAGAATATGAAAAAAATCGTTAGACCCCCTTTTAAAATAACTCGATATTTGTTGTTTTTTCATCAATTTATGTGATTTTTTTCGAAAGGAACAAGTAATAAGTAACGTTTCCTGCACTAAAAACCTTCAATTTTGCGCCCAAAATAAGTTCCTGTGTGATTAATAATGATGGACCTTTCGATCCCTTTTAGATTTTGGAAAATATGTGGAAGACATCAGTTTTTTAAAGATTCCACAATTCTGGTCAATTTGTCGTTAAAATTCTAACATCCAAAAAGGAAGTCCAAACATTTCCAAAGAACTTAAAAAAAATAGAATGTTCTATCATGAATGGTTCAGAAGTTATGACCTTTTAAACAGATTTTGCAGTGAAAAAACTTTAAATTTTTTTCTTTTTACACAATATCTCATCCTCTGTACATTCAACATGAAAGTTGTGTGCAAATAAATTGAAGAAGATTAAATTATCTTCAAAACTAAAAAAAATAATTGATTCTAGCTTTTATAGAACAGAAGTTATAGTCTCTTATAGCAGGCTGCTTTTTGTGGAATTCTTTTTACAAATTGAAAAATCGAATTATGGTAACTGTTTTGTTTCAACGTTATAACTCAATACATTTCTCAATCACTAATGACATGCCTATTATATATTATATATTATATACCTATATATACATATATATAATTAACATCTACCTCTTCATTTACTGTTTAAAAAATATATAAAAAATATTATATATATATAACCCTAAGCGAAGGTGTGCGAACCGTGCCGAAAGCTGCATGGCACCTGGGTGAGGTGTCTTTAACGGTGACTCTGGGATATCGGGCGATGTCTCAGAGTAATAGCCTTATCCTTGCACGCGGGGCTCTACAAGGATGGACGAACCCTTTCCCTAGCTGCTCGTGGGAACAACAATGAAACCAAAAAACCACCAAAATGTTGTAGATGCGGTTCAAAACGATCGAACGCGCAGAGCACCCGACAATGGATCGGCAAACAATGCCGATCATCCTAGAGTTCGGGGTGCTGAAAATAATTTAGATGGAAACACAACGACGAACCCGCGAAACGCCCACATTGAGTGGACGGATCAACTTAAGAATGATGTGTTAGACTGCTACGATGCCAGTATTATCCCTGTTCGTGGAGGCTTTATGGCGCGTATGCATACTCTGTGGTGCCAGAAACACCCAGAGCTTCAACACGTTTCGCATCAGTCTTTGCGAAATCAAGCCGACTACCTCCGCAAAAATGGATATGTACGCGGAGCGCTTCCTCAACCGCTGCTTGAACAAGCTGCAGACGAAGATGAAACGACATTAAGACCAACCGCAGAAAGTAGGCACCTTCTTGAAGATGATGGCAATTTCAGTACAAGGAGGAACATCAACATGCAGGTTCCTCTTAAGCCCCAAGATCTGGCTGAAATAGATGCCTCCCTTTGTGGAGATATCTCGCAAGAGTCCGACCTCTGGACCATCAATTGCTCAGTTTATGGTGCTGCGAGAGCTTTGGCTGATTCAAATCGAAGGCTCAAACCGACGATGGATCAAAAGACAAGAAGACGCTTGCATCAACTGA
>CAKNXH010068935.1:1577-25583 GCA_932178445.1 Andricus quercusramuli
TTTTTGTTAAAAATAATAATTTTCAACCACAAAAAAAAGGGTTTTCAATCAATTTTCTACAAAAAAAATATGAATTTTCAGTTCAAAAGGCCCCAATTCTCTTTCCAAAAAGCCCAATTTTCAACAAAACAGTTGAATTGTTAAAAAATAATTGTATTTTTAACAAAATAATCAAGTTTTTAATTAATATAATTGAATTTTCAACCTACAAAAATGGATTCTCAACAAAAAACGTAATAGTTAATTTTTCAAAAATAATTATAATTTATACCAAAAGAGATGCATTTTAAACCCAAAAAGACGAATTTCTGACAAATTACACGAATTTTTAATTAAAAAATATCAATTTTCAACAAAATAATTAAATTTTTCTCTGGAATAGTTAAATTTTTAGGTAAAAAATTAATTGTCAACCACAAAAAACACGAATTTTCAACCCAGAAGATTAAGTTTCTACAAAAAAAGACAAATTTTCAACAAAATAATAGAAATTAAACATAATGTTGAATATTCAACAAAATAATTAAAATTTCAACCAAATTTTAATTTTAGTTGAATTCTGGTCGAATTCAACCAAAAAAGATGAATCTTCAACTACATAATTGAATTTTCAAATAAAAAATATAAATTGACAATCAAGAATGGAAGTTACATTTTCTGTTAAAAAGCAAAAAATTCAGACAAAAAACTAATTTTCAAAATAATAGTTCATTTTTTAACATACGTAGAAGTTGATGTTTCAACGAAAAAATATGAATTCTCAACAAAAATGTAGGCAATAGTTGAGTTTTCAACTAAAAATGATGATTTTTCAGCTAAAAAATGGAACATAAATAAATTTTCAAGTAAGAAAATTAATTTTCGACCAGAAAGAAAAAAATTAATTTTCAACAAAATATTTAAATAAAAACAAGAAAAGGGGAATACGAAATATGCGGAAATATTTCTCAAATATACGAAAAAACCCTTAAAAATACTCTCAGACAATAAAATAAACTCGACATTATTTCTCTAATTTGTTTAAAAACATATAGAATCAAGAAACCTAACCTACAAAGACCATAAATGTATACTTTTTTACGTTGTATAAATACGATTTATTGAAATTAAGATTTTATATCAACATACCGACTCCATGAGGACCACCACCAACTTTTTGACCAAGAACAGTATACGTTTTATGTTTTTTCGGCTCTGCTTGTTCATCGGTAGTTACGTTTTCAGACCCGGCCATTGTTCATTCACACACATGCACGTCAAATCCTCACACACATTTTGAGAGAATGCTCATACACGAGAACTGAGAACACAGAGAAGAATGAATCCTCATGAACAGTGACACTCTCGCACACTCTCGTGAGTTAGCAGATTTGAGTTGTCAGTGTTGTCACCCTTTTCGAAAGGGATGCTCTTATACTCCCTATTCTCAATAAATAAATCAGTTTTTGTATAATAAAAGCATAGAAAAAGGTGCTACTAATTAAGCAAGTAAGTTTTCCTTAAAATGTGATCACAAAGTAGAAATAAAGAGCCAATTTCCACGAATCTCTCGAGTAACATAACCTCTAAATCGAAACCGCACTGTCATTACTTTTGATTCTACTCGAATAGAATAAAGAGTATCGCGATTAATAAAAGATTTTCTTTATTGAAACAGATTTAAGCCTAAGATGGACCGACTATTAAGGTTAGGAGGTGGAATGCCAGGTCTGAATCAAGGACCTCCACCCACTGATGCCCCGGTTGTTGATACTGCCGAACAAGTAAGAAATTACCTTTTTTAGCCCTTTTTTTTTAGCGAATTTTCTTCTGATATTTAAAAAAAAATCGATTTTAATTTCAAGGTCTACATATCGTCGTTAGCATTGTTGAAAATGTTGAAACATGGACGAGCGGGAGTACCTATGGAGGTTATGGGTCTGATGCTTGGGGAATTCGTTGACGATTATACTGTCAGGGTCATTGACGTCTTCGCGATGCCACAAACTGGAACGGTAAGTTTACAATAACTTTATATTTCCAAGATCATTGTAAAACTTTTATTAAGATATTCGAAATTTCCTGTTTTTCTAGTTTTTTGCTTAAATTCAAACTGAATTAAAAGAACACAATAAGAAAGTCCAACTTTTTGTTTCAAATTTAATTCTTTTCAATTGAAAAGAAGGGTGTCCAGCGACCTTGAAAACCTGGAATTCTCCTTGAATTTGCTTTGAACCTAGAAAAACTGTAAATCTTGAATTTTTCACAAGAACCTTGAATTAAATTTGCTTTTAAATCAGTTATTTGATTGAAATGCGAAAAGTAATTTAAATCTTTTAGTCTATTATGAAAGAAACATCTCGTTTAGAAAAAATCTTTTCACTGAAAAGTTTTTTAATTATCAAGATATAATTTCTTTTTTCCTCATTACAGAATAAATAGAGATTTCTAGGCATTTTTTTTAGACTTTACCAATTATTTTATAGATTGCAATGAACAGACTTTAATATTGTGAATAATTTTATACGTTTTTTATTTCGTCTCCGCTAATATAGAATGTTAATTTAAAAATATTTTAAAGGATTTTGAACATTTTGCAAAGATTTCATGGATTTCAAAGATTTAAAAAAGGCTTCTGCACCAGATTTCAAATATTTCACAAAACTTTTAAAACTTTCAAAAGATTTTAAGGATTTCAAATATTTGAAAAAGGGTACAGTACACCAGATTTGAAAGATTTTTAAACATTTCGAAGATTTGAAACAATTTCAAAAGGTTTTAAAACATTTCAGAAGATTTGAAAAGATTTGACTAAGATTTCAAATAATTAAATGATTTTAACCAATAAAACATATTTCAAAAACAAAGATTTCACCAAAATTTTCCAGTGATTTCGAACATTTCGTCAATATTGCAAGGATTTTAAAGATTTGAAAAAGGCGTGTACACCAGATTTCAAAGATTTTAAAACTCAAATATTTCGAAAATTTTAAAACAAGATTTCTAAGATTTCAAAAGATTTTACACGGCTTAAAAATATTTTAATGTTTTCAAATGAATACAAACAATTTTAGAAAGATTTCACAAATATTTCAAAGATTTCATAAAAATTTCATAAAGATTTGAAAATAATGTCAGAATTCCAAAGATTTCAAAAAGGGATTCAAAAAGGGATCAAAAAGGGAAGATTTCAAAACAATTTACATTGCACCGAATTTCAAAGATTTCAAAACATTTCATGGATTTTAAACGATTTCAAGTATTTCAATGATTTCAAACGAATACGAAAGATTTCACAAACATTTCCAAGATTGTAAACTATTTCAAAAGGTTTTAACAAATTTGAGAAGATTTAAAAAGATTTCAAGTATTTCAAATATTTTACAAAAATGTAAAAAGATTTCTCAATGATTTTAAGTGCTTCAAGAGATTTCAGCGAATTCGCAAAGATTTCAAAAGATATCAAGAATTTCAAAGATGACTTATGTTCGAAAAAAATTTAACAACATTTTTATTTATGGTTCTGCTTTATTTAAAAATTGTTGGCAAATAAAAAATGAAATGGCTCATTTTTTACATCTATAATAAATGGTTATTTCATTATTTTACGTAAAAAAGGAGAGCTGGAAAAACTTGACTTCTTTACCGGAGAAACCTGGAAAAGACCCTGAATTTCGCTCCTAAGAATCGCTGGACACCCTGAAAAGTCCACTATATTTTGTTTAGAATTCGTTTTTTTTTTAAAGTGAATTATTTTTCATTGAAAAGTATACTATTCTATGTTCGGTTTATTTAAAAATTGTACTTTCATATTTTTAGTACAGAATTCGTCTCTTTTGGTTAAAATTTCTACTGTTTGGTTAAAAATTAGAATATTTTATTAAAAAGTCATCTTTTTTTGTTGAAAATTCATGTGGTTTGATGAACATTCGCTTTTTTGGACAAAAAGTTCGTTCTTTTTATAGAAAAGTCGTCTTTTTTGGACAAAAGTGAATTATTTTTAATTGATAAGTCTACTATTACATTTTCTGTTTAGAATTCATCTCTGTTGATTACAAATTCTACTTGGCTGAAAATGTCTACTTTTGGTTAAAGTTGCTACTTTTGGTTGAAAATTTAACTATTTTGTTGAAAAGTCATCTTTTTTTTGCCGAGAATTAAAGTGTTTTGTTAAACATTTGCCTTTTTGGATAGAAAGTTAGTCCTTTTTGGGTAGAAAGTCATCTTTTTTTGTTGTTGAGAATTCAAGTGTTTTGTTGAACATTCACCTTTTTGGATAGAAAGTTCGTCCTTTTTGGGTAGAAAATTAGTATTTTTTGGACAAAATTGAATTATCTTTCATTGAAAAGTCTACTATTACATGTTCGGTTCAAAATGCATCTCTTTTAATTACAAATTCTATTTGGTTGAAAATTTAATTGTTTTGTTGAAAATTCAACTTCTTTTGGATAGAAAATTCGTGCTTTTGGATTTAAAATTCATCGTTTATTATAAAAGTAATCTCTTCTGGTTGAAAATTCAGCTTGTTTTGTTGAAAGTTAATTTTTTTAATTTGAAAATTGTACTATTATAATTTTAGTACAGAATTCATCACTTTTGGTTAAAATTTCTACTTTTTGTCAAATTTTCTACTTTTGGTTGAAAATTTAACTATTTTTTTTTTTAAATCATCTTTTTTTGTCTACAATTCAAGTGTTTTGTTGAACATTTGCCATTTTGGATAGAAAATTCGTCCTTTTTGGGTACAAAATTCGTCGTTTTTGTTAAACTTGAATTATCTTTATTTGAAAAGTCTACTATTATGTTTTTGGTTCATAATTCATCTTTTTTTTATTACCAATTCTACTATTTGGTTGACAATTTAATTTTGTTGTTGAAAATTCAACTTTTTTGTTGAATATTCGTCTTTTTGGATTGAAATTTCATTTTTTAGTAGAAAAGTCATCTTTTTTGGTTAAAAGTTAATTATTTTTAATTGAAAAATCTGATATTATATTTTTGTTTCTGAATTCATCTTTTTTGGTTACAAATTCTACTATATGGTAGAAAATTCAACTATTTTGTTAAAAAGTCAACTATTTGCCCAAAAATTCAAGTATTTGCTTAAAAGTTGAACTTCTTTGTTGAAAATTCATTGTGTTTCAAGATTTAACTATTTACTTGAAAATTCAGACATAAAATTTTTTGTTGAGAATTCGTTTTTTTGTTGTTGCTGCAAATTGAATTAATTTGTTAAACATTAATTTTATTAGTTGAAGATTCATCTCTGGTTCGAGATTAAACTATTTTTATGCTTAAATCATTTTTTAGTAACTATTACATTTTTCGTTTTGAATTAATCTTATTTTGTTGAGTTCCACTGTTGTTCATTTAGAAATTAAATATTTTTTAGTTGATATTTCAATTATTACATTTTTTGTTGAGAATAATTTTGTTTTAATTGAAAATTCAACAACTTAGTTGAAAGTTGAACTTCTGTGTTAAAAATTGTTTTTTTTTTGTTTGTTTGAAAATTCGACCAACCGGTTGAAAATTTAATTATTTAGTTAAAAAGTCATCTTTTTGGTAAAAAATTCAACTATTCTTTGTTTAAAAATTCATCTTTCTTTGGTGGAAAATTAACATTTTGTTAAAAATTCGACTGTCTTCTGAAAAATTGGTATTTTTGCTCGAAAATTCAACTATTTGGTTAAAAATTCAACTGTTTTGTTGAAAGTTAATCTCTTTTCATTCAAAGTTTGACTATTCGGTTGTAAATGCAACTATTTGGTTGAAAATTCTTTCTTTTGATTACAAATTCTACTATTAGGTTGAAAATTAAATTTTTCGTTGAATATTCGTCTTTTTTGGGATAAAAAAATCGTGTTTTTGGATTGAAAGTTAATTATTGTTAATTGAAAAATCTGATATTATATTTTGGGTTCTGAATTCATCTTTTTTGGTTACAAATTTTACTATATGGTTGAAAATTCAACTATTTTGTTAGAAAGTGATCTTTTTGGTAAAAAATTCAAGTACTTGGTTGAAAGTTAAACTACTTTATTGAAAATTCATCGTAGTGATTGAAGATTCAATTATTTTGTTGAAAATTATTTTTCTTATCTGAAAATTGAATTTTTCAATTTTTGGCTGAAAATATATAGTTTTTAGTTGAAAATTCACCTGTTACATTTTCGTTGATAATTCGTTTTTTTGTTGTTGAAAATTCAACTAAGATTGAAAGTTGAACTAATTTGTTAAAATTTCATTTTATTAGTTGAAGATTCATCTCTGGTCATCTTCTTGGTATAAAATTCAACTTTTTTGTTGAACATTTATCTTGAAATTCAACTATTTCGTTGAAGTTTAATCTTTTTTTTTAATTCCACCATTTTAGTTGAAAATTGAATTATTTAGTTCAAAAATAATCTTTTTTGTTCGAAAATTCAACTGTTTTGTCATTTAAAAAAAAACGAGAGAAAAAACGAAGGAAGAGAATTTGGAGGTTGCTTCCTTTTTCTTCTCACTTTTTGTATTTCGGTTTTCTTAATATGAATGGAGGCATTTAAGAGTAGGTTGTCCAAAGTTGATCGTTACATTATAGTTTTTTTTTCAATTTAAGAATTTTTTAGGTGAATTTTGATGATTTCATCCTAGAAACTTCTATCTTTTTCAGGGTGTGAGTGTAGAGGCAGTAGACCCCGTGTTCCAAGCGAAGATGTTGGACATGTTGAAGCAAACAGGTCGACCCGAGATGGTGGTCGGATGGTACCACTCTCACCCTGGCTTCGGCTGCTGGCTTTCAGGCGTCGACATCAATACGCAACAATCGTTCGAAGCTCTCAGCGAAAGAGCCGTTGCTGTTGTAATCGACCCCATCCAGTCCGTCAAAGGCAAAGTCGTCATTGACGCCTTTAGATTAATCAATCCCAACATGATGGTGAGTAACAGGATATCTACTCACCTGGAAAACCTGGAAATCCCCTAGAATTGTCAAGGAATTTTTAGTACCTCAAAAAACCTGGAATTGTCAGGGATTTTTTTTTTCAAAGTCAGTGAACTAATTAAGAGCGTGCTTAAGTTTTTTTTAAAAATTGTAATCTAAAATTAAATAACAATGATGTTCCATTTGTGAAAGTAGCTTTATGTTACTGGGTTTAAATATTTTGTTGAAAATTAGTTTTTTTTTTTTTTTTGAAATTAATTTTTCTAACTGAAAATTCACATTTTCTATTTTTGCTTGAAAATTGATCTTTTTCTGTGGAAAATGTATATATTTTTTGGTGTCAAATTAATTTCTTTGCATACAAGTTGTTACTTTTGGTTGAACATTCCTTTTTTTCATATTTTCTTTAATCGACAATTTAACTACTCCAGTTTTCATTGTAATTCAATCTTCTTCAGTTGAATAGTCGACTTTTTCTTTAAAAATTAATGTATTTTGTTAGAAATTTGTATTTATTGGCAGAAACCTATTTTTCTTGGTTGAAAATTCATTTTCTTTTTGGTTGAAAATTTGTCTTTTTTAGTTAAAAATTTAACTTTTTTGTCAAAAGTTTATATTTTTTATATGAAAAATCAACTACTTGGTTTAAAATTAATGTGTTTTATTGCAAATTTATCTTAAAAATTCAAGAATTTTGTGAAATGGTAATTTTTTAGTTGAAAATTCAATTACTTTGGTGAAAAATTTCAGCTTTTTGTTTGACAATTAAGTTTTTTGTTAAAAATTAATGTGTTTTTTTTTAATTCGTCTTTTTAGGTAGAAAATTAAATCATCTTGGTTGCAAATTAATTTTTTTTTTCTGGAAATGTAATTACTTGGTTGAAAGTTTAACTACTTTCTTAAAATTATATTTCTTGTTTAGAGATGAATTTGGATGAAAATTCAACAGTTTGATTGAAATTTTTTCTCTCTTGATTGAAGATTCTTTCTTAGTTGAATATTTAACTCTTGTTGAAAATTCATCTTTTTTGGTTGAATTCAACTGGGTTTTTCAATATCCATAATTTTAATTGAAAATTCATCTCTTTAATTGAAAATTAAACTATTTTGTTCGTTCTTTTATTTAAAAATTGAATTTTTCACTTCAAGTTTAACTTTTCCAGATGAAACTTGAATTTTTCATGTATTTTGTAGAAAAATCGACTTTTTTTAATCTTTTTGGTTAAAAATTCACCTTTTTGCTTGAAAATTCAACTGTTCAAGCTACAGATTCATGAGTTTAGTTTAAAATTTATCTTTTTGTTTAAAAATGCAATTATTATAGTTGCAGATTCATCATTCTAATTGAAAATTCAGCACTTTGTTTAAAATTGTAACTATTTTGTAGAAAATTTGTTGCTTTTGATGGTTGAAAATTTAATTATTTCAGTTTTGGCTGAAGTTATTTTTTTCAGTTGAAAATTCAATTATTTGGTTGAAAACGTATCTTTTTTAGGAGAAAGTGGATGATAATTCATCGTTTTTGGTTGAAGATTCAACTGCTTTGTTGAAATAAAAAACTCTTTTGTTAAATTTTTTTGTTAAAATTCAACTTGAACAGTTAAAGATTCATCATTTTAGTTAAAAGATTCTTTTTTTTTTCGTTGAAATTTAATTTTTTAAATTAAAATTCAACTAATCCAGTTGCATATTCCATCATTTTAGTTGAAAATACGATTCTTAGATTTAAAATTCATTTTTAAAACTAAAAATTTAACTATGTATTTAATGTTTATTTGAAAAGTTATTTGTTCTCGTTGAAAATTCATGTATTTTGTTGAAAATTCGTTTTTGTTGTTGTTGTTGAAAATTCAACTATTTGGTCGAAAATTCGTCTTTTTTATAGAAAATTCATCTTTCTGGTTGAAAATTCAACTATATGGTTAAAAATTCATCTATCTGGTTAAAAATGAAATATTTTTACTTTAAAAGTTAGGAATTTGAAGAGTTTTAAGTTTAATTCAATACAGTACCCACATTAATTTTACTTAAAAGAATGTATTTTCCTATTTTCGCGAAAAATCTCCTTATTCCTTGGTTACTTGCACAAATAAAAAAACGTGATTTAATTTTACATATGATAGTACTATTTTTACACAATTAAATATTTGCAAGGACTGAAAAAAAACATTATATTAAACTCGCTAAATTGTATAAATATTCCAGTACGTTTTCCGAGTCGATTGTTTTAAAAAATGCGATATTTACAATTAAAGATGGTAATAATGTTGTAAATACTTAATATCGGTATAATTAGATTAGTATTTTGATTTTTTCACAATTTATGAAATTACTGTTGACTGCAAAAGCCGCAAAATCATCCAACTTTGTTTCAAATTTATCGGTTTATCTAAGATATTTGAAAAGATTCCAAGGAATTTCAGTTGATTTTCAAATATTTCAAAGGATTTTCAAGGATTCAACGGAATTTTATAGGATTTCACATTATTTCAGTCATTTTAAAGGCTCACAATAACGTATTTTAATACATTTTCGAGGACCTCAAAGGATTTAATAGAACTTGAAATATTTCAAGGAATTTCAACAAATATCAGATATCATCAGAATTTTTAATATTTTAATATTTTAAAATATTTCAACGAATTTCAATCGATTTCAAGAATTTGAAGAAATTTTAAGCGATTTCCGAGGATTTTCAAGATTTTAGGATTTAGATTTTTAAAATGCTTAAAAGATTCCAAGGAATTTTCAAGAGTTTACAAAATTTAAAGGAATTTGAAAGGATTTTAATTATTTTTAGAAATATAAAAAAAATGTCATGTGTTTTAAAGAATTTCCTAGACTTTCGGAAGATTTGGAGGGATTTTATATGACTTATAAGGTGTTATGATATTTAAAAATATTCCAAGGGATTTTAATGGCTCTTAATCAAGTATTTGAACGGATTTCCCAGTATGTCAGAGTGTTTCAAAGTTCTTAATATATCACAAGGGATTTCAAATAATTTCAAGGGATATCATCAGATTTCATGTAACTTCACGGGATTTCAAGGGATTTTATAGTATTTTAATGCTAGCTCAAAAAAAAAGGTTTAAAGAAAAAAATGACTTTATAATATCTGAGAAAGTTCTTAAGAAAAGGCACTACTGTTTGAGAGCACTTTCGTGAAATTTAAGAGGTATCCGAATTAAGATATAACAAGTTTTTAATAAAAAATGAAATCGTCTTTCAATCTCCTTTTCTCGTTAAAAAATCCCCTTTTTATCCTAAAATTGAACTACTGAACCGCTGTGATCCCTGAAATCATATAAATATCTTCTTTTCCTTCCAGGTCCTGGGGCAAGAACCCCGACAGACGACCTCGAATTTGGGTCATCTCCAAAAGCCGTCCGTTCAGGCTCTGATTCACGGCTTGAATCGCCACTACTACAGCATCAGTATTAACTACCGCAAAAACGAACTCGAGCAGAAGATGCTGCTGAATCTCCACAAAAAGACCTGGATGGACGGTCTTACTCTCGCCGAGTACTCTGAACACAGCAAGCTCAACGAGAACACCGTTCAAGATATGTTGGAGCTCGCGAAGAACTACAACAAGGTACGACTTTTAAAAATGATAGCTGATTTTAAATTGAGGGGTGGACCACTCGACTTGAGCGTACAAAGATTTCGCAGAGATATAAAATATTTCGAGAATTTCAATAATATCAAAAGATTTCAAAGATTTAAAAAAGTTATCAAAGTTTTAAAAATATTATATAAATAATATAAAATTTTAGAATTTTTAAAACAATTCGCAAATATATCAAATGTTTCTAGGGTTTCAATGATATCAAAAGATTTCAATGACTTCAAAAGATTTTAAAAGATTTAATTGATTTCAGAATATTTATGAAAATTTCAAAGATTTCGCAGAGATGTAAAATATTTCCAGCATTTCAATTATATCAAAAGATTTAAATGATTTAAAAAAATATATCAATGATTTAAAAATATTTGAGAACATTCAAAAGATTTCGCAAAGACAACAATGATTTCCAAGTGGTTTCCAAATATTACAGTAGATTTAAAAGATACCAAAAAGTTTAATATATTTCCAGGATTTCAACGATATAATAAAATGTTACAATCATTTCATTAATATTTCAATGATTTAACAAAGATTTCATAATAATTTCAGAAATACTTCAAATATTTTAGAAGATTTCATAAATAATTCGATGATTTCACAAAGATTTCAAAGATTTAAAAATATTTCAGAAGATTTAAAAAACTTCGCAAAGATATAAAATATTTCCAGAATTTCAATAATATTAAAAGATTTCAATGATTTCAAAATATTTCAGAGGATTTTAAATATATGAAAAGATTTCACTAGGATTTAAATGTTTTTACAAAGATTTCAAGTATTTCAAAAATATCGAAAGATTTCACAAATATTTCAATGATTTCAAAAATATTTTAATGATTTTACCAAGATTTCAATGATTTCAACATATTTCGGAAGATTTAAAAGATTTCGCAAAGATATCAATGATTTAAAATATATAAAAAGATTTCACAAAGATTAAAAAACATTTCAAAGATATCAAAATATTTCACAAAGATTTCAAAGATTTAAATGATGCCACAAAAACTAGCCACAGATTTCAATAATTTTACAAAGATTTGATCAATATTTTTATGAATTTATAAATAGTTCAAAATATTTTAATGATTTCATAAATATTTCAATAATTTAAAAATATTTCAGGTGATTTAAAAGATTTCGCAAAAATATCGGAATTTTCAAGGATTACAAAGATATCAAAAGATTTTAGTGATTTCAAAAAGATTTCGACTTTCTTCGCAAATGTTTCAAAAGGTTTAAAAATATTTCAGAAGATTTCAAAAATATTGCCAAGATATCAAGAATTTCGAATATTTCAAAGATATAAAAAGCTTTCTCAAAGATTTCACAAGAAATCAAGGAATTTAAAGATGGCAAAAGATTTCAGAAATATTTCAACGATTTCACAATGATTTAGAAGTATATCGGAAGATTTAAAAGATTTCAATGATTTCACAAAGATATCAAAGGTTTCAAAATATTTAATAAGATTTCACAAAGGTTTCATACAGTTTTCAAAATCTCAAAGATATCAAAAGATTTGAATGCTTTCACATAGATTTAACAAATATTTCAATGATTTCATAAGGATTTTGCAGATATTAAGAATTTCAAAAATATACAAAGATTTTACAAAGAAAAAAATGCAATGACTTCAAAGATATTAAAAGATTTTAAAGATTAAAATAATTCCATTGATATTCTTTTTTGTTTCAGGCACTCGAAGACGAGGAAAAGATGACGCCAGAACAATTAGCGATTAAGAATGTGGGCAAGCAGGACCCAAAGCGACATTTAGAAGAGAAAGTGGACACACTCATGGGCACGAATATTGTCCAGTGTTTAGGAGCTATGCTCGATACCGTCGTCTTCAAGTAACTGTTTAGCAATACATGATTCACAATATACGATTTTTAAAGAATATACGCATTTCTAACATAAATCGCGCCTCTTCCGTATCCCTTTACAGTTTACATATTCAAATTACAGCATTTTAGTTAGTTTATAAATTCGGACCCTGGGAACATTTGGTTTCTTCGTTTTAAATCAATTTTGAACCTTGCCAGGCCTCGTACTCACCACACTATTGACACTGTTTGCTACTATTTCGAAAAAATGACGCTACAGACACTTCTCTCAAATGTCTGCTAATGCCAATATTTCGGTACTTTTCCTTCAAAATATTTTGGAATCTCTTATGTTAGCTAATTGGCTAAAAATGGTCTTAATTTTTCAACCAAAAATGAAAAAGATCAATTTTTATTAAACAAAATTAATTCTGAATAAAAATTAAACGAATTTTCTACAAAATAGTTGCATTTTTAACAAAAAAATTAATTTTCTATCAAAAAAGACGAATTATCAAGAAAAAACATATATTTTCTGCCAAATAGTAAAATTGTCTACCAGAAAAGACGCATTTCAACAAAATACTTCAAGCATCAACTATAACAGTAACAGATAAATTTTCAACCATACAGTTGCATTTTCAACTAAAAAAATTAAATACTAAAAGGAGACGAATTGTCCACAAAATGCAAGTATTTTCTACAAAATAGTTAAATTTTTAAGCAAGAAGATTAATTTTCTACCAGAAAAGATTAATTTTCAACAAAATGCATCAATTTTTAACCAAATAGTTGAATTTTCTACCAAAAAAGATTAATTTTTAGTAAATTACGTAAATTTTGAACTACATAGTTTGAACAATTGATGTGATGTCAGTTAAAATTTTATTTGATTAATTTTTAGTTTATATTTTCGATTCTAAACTTTGTTAACATAATAGTCGAATTTTTAAACTAATAAAGATCAATTTTTAATCAAAAATTGAGTAGTTAAATTTTGATTAAGGAAATTAATTTTTGACAAAAAACCAATTTTATACATATCACTGTAAGTTTGTACCACATAGTTGAATTTTATAGTTAATTGTGAAACTTTCAAGTTAAAATACGAGTTTTTTATAAAACAGTTGAATTTTCAACAAAAAAGTTAATTTACAGTCGAGAAAATTAATTTTCTACCAAAAAATACGACTTTTCAACAACATACATAAATTTTGAATTTAAAGTTAATTTTCAACCAAAAAGTTACATTTTCAGTTGGAAATTTAATTTTCAACCAAACTGATCAATCTTCAACTGGAATAGTTGATTTTTAAACAAAAAAAATGAATATAAAACCAAGAAGATTAGTTTCTACCAAAAAATATGAATTTTCAACTAAAGAAGATAAATTGTAAATCAAAAATTGAATAGTTACATTTTTCAGTTACAAAAATTGATGTTCAACGAAAGAGATACATTTTGAATTAAAATGATTCAACTATAATAGATATAGATACATTTTCAAACAAAAAAAAAATTATTTAAAAAAAAAAGGTTTTCAACAAAAAGGTTTGAATTGGAATAGTTACATTTTCAGTAAAAAAAAAAATCATTGTCAGCGAAAGAAAAACCTAATTTTCAACAAAATAGATCATTTTTTAACCAAAGGATTAATTTTCAATTAGAATGATGTATCTTAAAAAAAATAAGAAAAGAGTTTAACTTTCAACCACGAAATTAAATTGTAATAAAAAAATGATGAATTCTGAACGGAAAATGTAGTAGTTGATATTTCAACCAGAAAAAGACTAATTTTTGATCAAAAACAGTTGAATTCAACCAAAAAAGGTGACTTTTCAACAAGAGTTGAATTTTGAACTAAAACTATTACATATTCAAGCAGACAGATGAATTTTGAACTAAAAAAAAAGAGTTCTCAACCAAAAATGGAATAATTAAATTTTCAGTTAAAAAAAAATTAATTTTCCAGAAAAAAATCAATTTTCAATCAGTGTTGAATTTTCCAATAAAATTATGAATCTTCAACTGGAGTAAATGAATTTTTAACAAGAGAGTTTAACTTTCTACCAAGCCGTATTATTTTCGACCAAAAAGATGAAGTTTCAACTAAAATGGTGAATATTTAACTGGAAGACTTGAATTTTCCACCAAAAATGTACATTTTTGGACAAGAAAAATAAAAAGAAGATTTTTCAACAAAGCGGAAGAATTTTCAACGAAATAGTTGAATTTTTATTTAAAAAAAAACTCAACCCAACACTTGAATTTTGAACTAAAACGATCAATTTTCAACCAAACTGATGCATTTTTAACTAAAATTATGAATCTTCAATTGTTTAATTTTAAATCAAAAAGATGAATTTCCAGCTAAGGATCATTGAACTTTCAACAAAGAAGTTGAATTTTCAACTAAAATGATGGAATATTGAACTGGATTAGTTACATTTTCATTCGAAGAAGTTAATTTTCAACCAAAAACAAATTTTCAACAAAATGGTGAAAGTTCCAACTGGTACAGTTCAGTTTTCAGTAAACAAAAAAATTAAGTTTCAGCGAAAGAAAAAACGAATTTTCAACAAAATAGATAATTTTTTAATTAAATTTTGATGATGAATCTTCAACCAAAAAATATTTAAATTTTCATTCTAAAAAAGATGAATTCTGAACGAAAAATGTAGTAGATATGTTTCAACAAAAAAGATATGAATTTTTAATCAAGAACAGTTGAATGCAACCAAAAAAGACGACTTTTCTTTCAAGCAAAAAGATTAATTTTTTACCAAAAAGAATAAATTTTAAAAAAAAATACATGAATTTTCAACCAGATACTTAAATTTTCAACTAAAAAAAGATCAATTTCAACCAAAAATAGAATAGTTAAATTTTCAGTTGAAAAAATTAGTTTCTAAACAAAAAAAATCAACAAAATAGTTGAATACAGTAATATGAAGCTACTTTTACAAGTGGAAATTCATTGTTAATCAATTTAACATTGCAATTTGAATCAAAATTAGGCACGCTCTCGAAAAAAATCCCTGACTAAAAAAAAATTCGACTTTTCCAGGTTTTTCTTGGTATATATACGTGAGTAGGTGTAGAAAACGCAGATTTGTTGTTTAGATTTTTATTGAAAATAGTAAATTTTGTTTAAAAATCTAATACAATCACTCCTACACAACCGCACGTTCGATTTTTGTTACTAACAAAACTGCATTCATATAAAGGTAAAAACATTCAGTATACCAATCATATTTACAGAAGATGCAACAGCGTTCTTTACTATTCATCTGAATACTATTCTCTATATAAGTAAAAAAAAAATCAAAATTATAAGTTCAATTGTACTGAGTTGTTTCAAGTTTTGCAGATAACGAACGTTCGATTCAGATAAAGTACACGAAGATGCATTCACGGCGATATAGTTATCATTTTATAGTTTATAAGGTAATCAAGGAGAAGAAGGTTCCTGGTCTTTGCTCTTCTTCTTCTTCTTTTTCTTCTCTTTCACTGGTGTCGCCTGGAAAAAGGATCAAATTTAATAAAGTTTTCAAAATAATAAAACAAAATAAAAAATAAAAAAAAGTAAAAAAGATTTCAAACCATTTAAAATGATTTCCTAAATTTTCGAAACAGAATGTAGAAAGTTTTAAAGAATTTTTTTCAATTTTGAAAGATTACAACATTTTAGGAAAAATTCGTGTGTTTCTCTGTCGTTCGTAGGAGAATTAAAAATGATTTTTTAGTTTGAAAAGTTAATTTAAAGAGAATATTTAAAAAGATTTTTTAAATTGTCGGAAAAGAAATTAAATTTGCGGGATTTAAAAAATGGAATCATTTTAAAAGATATTTAGATCTTTCAAAAAAATGATTTTAAATTTGAAAAGAATTCAAACAATTTTAAACGAAAATTGCAAATGATATTTTATTTTGCATAATTAATTTTAAAAGAATATTTTTAAAAATTTCAAGATATTTCTAAAATTGTCAAAAAAGGATCTGGAAGATCTAAGGCCATTTTTTTATTTTGCAAAGACTTTTGAAGATTACGAAAAAAAATCAAAAGATTTTTAAAACATTTCCAAATACTGCCAAATTTTTTGAAAAACAATCTAACATTTTAAGGCAAATTAGGTGGTTTTGCAGCACTTTTTAAAAAATGTAAGAAAAATTCTAATCGTTTTAAAACATGTTTAGAAGTTTAGAAATAAATTCAGAAATAATTAAAAATTTGAAAACATTTTAAACATTTGAAGATTTCAAGATAAAATTTTCAAACTTTTGAAGGATTTTGAAAGGTTTCAAGATAATAAACAAATTTCTGAAGATTCCTAGAGACATTTTTAATTATTTTTTTTTGTTTGAAAAATTAATTTTTAAAGAAAAGTTAAAAAGATTTCAAAACACTTCAAACGATTTATAAAAATGGGACGATTGACAAACACAAAAAGTAAAATTCTCGACACCGCAAAATTACCTAACAAGAAAATATTCGAAATAAATTATTCCCGAAATTACAACATTGTAAAAATATTATGTAATAAAATATAAAATAAAAGTACTTTATTTGATTTATTATTTAACAATTTTCCAATGGTTTAGATTCCGAAATTTCTCTTTGTTTGTGATTTTACAATATAGGATATTTTATAATGTCGAAACAAAGTCTGGAAGATTTGAAGCAATTTTGTTAATTTTGAAAGATTATTAAAAATTTTAGGAATATGAAATTCGAGCCACATTAAAAGATATTTAAGAATTTCAGAATTTTTGAAGAGATTAAAATATTTTTAAATTTCTTCAAGACTTCCAAGTGTCCTAAATATCTTTTAAACTGACTCGAATTTTTCCTAAAATTTGGTTAAATCTTCTAAAATACAAAAGTTTTCTTCCAAATTTTCTATATTCTGTTTCGACATACCTGAAATCTTCAAAAATGTTTTGAATTTTGTCAAGAATCTTAGGAATATTATATTTGTACAACCTTAAAAGCAAACTGATAATAAAAAATACCTCTGTTTCGCCTTCCGTTGCCATCGAAACATCGGCCTCTCCTTCTAAGTCTGATTTATCTTTCTTCTTGTCCTTCTTCTTTTTCTTGTCTTTCTTTTCTTTCTTCTTCTCCTTCGGTGAAGAGGTTTCATCATCGGTTCCAGCTTCGGCCTTTACTTCAACCTGTGGTGTTTCGGGGACTCCAGATGTTTCATCCCACTTCCTCTTCTTCGCAGTCGCAGCCTCTTGCACACCATTTGTTTCCTTTCCTTCCTTTCCTTCACTTGCTTCAGTTTGCTATTAAAAAAAAGAAGTGTTCCTTATGATGAATATTCCATTGATGCCAAGTTTAAGTCGAAATATTTCTAAATTGCATTTTAAACAAAAACTTGAATTTTAAACCAAGCAGTTGAATTTTCAATCGACAATGATAAATGTTTCAAGCAAAAAGACGAATTTTCAAGCCAGGAAGATTTTTCAGTCAAGAAAGAAAAAAAATGTAATCAAGTTGCTCAATTTTCAACACAAAAAGAAGAATTTTCTATACAAAAATTCAATTTTCAACTCCACAATATGAGTTTACAACAAAATAGTTTATTTTGAACCAACCCGTTAAATCTTCTACCAAAGTTTAGAAATTTCAAGACACAAAGACAAGTTTTCTATGAAACAGTTAAATTTTTAAACCGACAATATGAATTTTCAACAAAAAAGTTAATTTTCGAACAAATAATTGAATACTCAAATGAAAAGATAGAATTTCTACTAAAAGAGATGAATTTTCAATCCAATAATTGAATTTTCAACCCAAAAGGATAAATTGTCTACAAAGCAATTGAAACTTCTAGACAAAAAGACTAATTTTCTACAAAACAGTTGAATTTTTAAACCGAAAATATGAATTTTTAACAAAAAAGTTCAATTTCGAACAAACCGTTGAGTTTTAAATCCCAAAATATGAAATATCAACAAAAAATGTATTTTTTAACCAAACAGTTGAATTTTTTAACCAAAAATATTAATTAAACAAAAATAATGTGCGTACACATAGTTGACTTTTCAACAAAATAGTTGCATTTTCAACAAACAAAAAAAAACGAATTTTCAACAAAATAGTTGAATCCGCAACTAAAATAAATTAATTTCCAACTAAATAGATGTATTTTCACCCAAAAGAGATAAATTTGCCAACAAAAAAAGTGTCAACTAAATTATGGAATTTTCAAGGCCGAAAGGGCGAATTTTCTACAAAACAGTTGAATTTTCCCCCGAAAATAGGAATTTTTAACAAAAAAGTTAATTTTGAATAAAATAGTTCAGTTTTCAACCAATGAGATGAATCTTCAATCAAATAAATGAATTTTTTACAACATAGTTCGACTTTCAACCAAGGAGTTGAGTTTTCAACCAAACAGTTGAATTTTCAACCTACAACGATGAATGTTCAAACCCAAAAGATGAATTTTCAACCAATAAAGATTTTTCAGTCAAGAAAAAAAAAGTCAACCAAATTGTTGAATTTTCAAACCAAAAAGACGAATTTTCTACAAAACAGTTGAATTTTCGACCCCAAACTATAAATTTTCTACAAAAAAGTTAATTTGCGAACAAATAGTTGAATTTTCAACAAAATAGTTAAATACTCAACCAAAACAGATTAACTTTCAACCAAATAGTTAACTTTTCTATGAAAACAGGTGACATTTCTACCAAGGGGATACATTTTCAACAAAAGAGTTGAATTTTCTGCCAAAATAGTTGATTTTTCAACCCAAAAAGATGATTTTTTGACCAAAGAGACTTACTTTCCACTAAAAAATAAGATTTTGAACTCAACAGTTTAGTTCAACTAAAAACGACGAATTTTCAACTAAATAGTTTTAATTTTAACCCAGAAAGATGAATTTTCATCCAAGAAAACTTATCATTTAGCAAAAAAGAAGAATTTTTTACTCGACAGTTGAATTCAACCAAAAAAAGACGATTTTTCAAATCAAAAGTTGAATCTGTAATCAAAATAAATTAATTTTCAACGAAATAGTTGTATTTTTTATCAAAAGAGATCAACTTTCATACCAAAGACAAATGTGCAACTAAGAATGAGTTTTCAGTCAAGAAAAACACAAACTGCTAACCAAATTGTGGTATTTTCAAGGCTTTCTAAAAAAAAACAATTGAATTTTTGATCCGAAAATACGAATTTTCTACAAAAAAGATAACTTTCAACCAAAAAATATGACTTTTATACGTAAGATGAATTTCCAATCCAATAGAACCAATTTTCTACATAAAAAGACACATGTTCAACAAAACAGTCGAATTTTCGACACATAGGAAGATGATTTTTCTACAAACATTTTCAACCAAAAGAGATGAATTATAATCCATTAGTATAATAGTAGACTTTACAATTAAAAAGAACGAAATTTCAAAATAAAAATATGGCTTTTCTACCGCAAGATATTTTCTGCCAAACTAGTTGATTTTTCAACCCAAAAAAATGATTAAAAAAATATAAATTCTAGAAAAATTTATAATCCTCAACAAAAACAGATTCATTTTCAACCAAACAATTGCATTTTCTACAAAAATAGTTGAATTTTCAGAGTTCAATTTTTAACAAAAAAGAATTACTTTTCAACAAAATTGTTGAATTTAAAAAAAAATAAATAAATTTCCAATCAAAAAGATGAATTCTCTACCAAAAATAAAATAGTATACTTTTCAATTAAAAATAATTAACTTTCAACTAAATAAGTTGTATTTTCTTATGTTCTATTAATGAGTTCGCATTTGAGCGAAAAATAATTACCTTAGCGTCGCCGTAATCTGTGTAACTAGAGAGCCAATCGGAGGGCGTGTTTTCATTAGGCTTTCCGTGTTTATCCAATTTGCCCTCAACTATCAGTCGCTTCTTGATGGAAGCTTTGGGACCCAAGCCCCACTTTCTTGGATAAGCATCTCTTTCCATAATCACTCGCTTGATCTTTGCAACAACGCCATGATCACAAGCTGACATCGTTGGAGTAGTCATGAGGGCAATAGCTGGAAGTTACATTTGTTTCTTATAGTAAATTTAACATTTCAATACCAAGAAAGCTGTCTATATAAACATCCTAATTTTTCGCAAGATTGAGGATTCCTATGATCAGAAAACCCCAACTGCGAGGAAAGGAATATTTACCCAGTGCAACTGCTTCTCCCTTAGTCGTTACAATTACGATCTCCTGATTCAGTTCGATTCCATGGTCGTACATTAGTACTCCGGGTAGCATAATTTTTGCTCCATAACATATAGCATTTACCTAAATACAGGTACATACCATCAGAAATATTCTGGAGCTTACATTTGTATCATTCGAAAAGCAATATTAAAAGCTTCAACAGGGTGTCTAGTGTCTACTCAAATCCTGGAAAAAAATTCCCTGACATTTCCAGCTTTTTTTTCAAGTATCTCAATATTTTTCTGGATACAATTTTTCATAGTACAACGAAGTTTCAACAAGAGTTGAATTTTCATACAAGAAAGATTTTTCAGCCAAGAAAAACAAAAATTCGAACAGATTGTTGAATTTTCAAACCAAAAAGACGAATTTTCTACAAAAAAGTTGAATTTATAACCAAATAGTTCATTTTCAACCAAACCGTTGATTTTTCTACCAAGTTGTTGAAATTTCAAGACGAAAAGACAAATTTTCTACAAAATAGTTGTATTTCTGAACAAAAAATATTAATTTTCAACAAAAAAAGTTAATTTTCGAACAAATAGTTGAACTTTCAACAAAATAGTTAAATAATTAACCAAAAAAGTTTTAATTACTACTAAAAGAGATAAGTTTTCAACTAAATAGTTGAATTTTCAAGCCAAAAATAAGATTTTTCTACAGAACAATCGAATTTTCAACCTCAAAATTTCGCGAGTTTATTATGAACAATGTTTTTTTTTAGTTTTTGTAAATATCTAAATATGTAAAAATAGTAATATTCATATGTAAAGTTAAATAAATGTTACCTTGAATTCAATTTAAAACGCTTCAAATTCCTAACTTATCGAGTAAAAATATTGCATTTTCAACCAAACACATAGTTGAATTTTCAATTAAAAAAAATAACCTTTCAACGAAAATAATGAATCTTTAACTAGAACAGTTGAATTTTAAACCAAAAAGTTGAATTTTCAACTAAAATTATGAATGATGAAGAAGTGTAATTTTCGACCAAAGAAGACGAAGTTTCAACAAAATACATGCATTTTTACATTTTTAGTTTAAACAATTAATTTTCAACCAAAGAGATAAATTTTCAACTGAAATGATGGAATATTGAACTGGATTACTTAAATTTTAAGTCACAAAGGTTAATTTTTAACCAAAAAAGATATTTTTAACTAAAGAGTTTAAGTTTCAACTAAGTAGTTGAATTTTAAACAAAAAAGAGGAATTTTTAACCAGGGAGATTAATTTTCTCCCAAAAAGACGAATTTTCAAACAAATAGTTGAATTTTCAACTAAAAAAGATAAAATTTTGACCAAACACGGAATAATTAAATTTTCAACCAACAAAAACAACCAGTTTTCCACAAAATAGTTGAATTTGCAACAAAAGTGATGAAATTTTAATTAAAATTATGAATCGTTAACTGGAGTAGTTGACTTTTCAACCAAAAAGATGAATTTTCAACTAAAATAATGAATTTTCAACCAAGAAGATTAATTTTTTCAACAAAAAATAACGAATTTCCAACAAAATACATGAATTTTCAACCAAAATCTTTAAACAACATAGTTAAATTTTCAATTAAAATGAAGAATCTTTAAGAAAAAAATATAATTTTTAACAAAAGAGTTTAGCTTTCAACCAAGCACTTGAAATTGTACAATGCAGTTGAATTCAACCAAAAAGATTTTAATTTTTAATTAAAAACAGTTGAATTAAACTACAAAAGACGAACTTTCAACTAAGACAGATTCTTCAGCCAAGAAGATTAATATTTTCCACCAAAAAGGACGAATTTTCAACCAAAAACTTGCATTTTTAACTGAAAAAAAAATAAATTTTCAACAAAAAATAGAATAGTTCTATTTTCAGTTAAAAAATTAATTTCCAACTAAAAAAAACAACAACTTTTCAACAAAATAGTTAAATCCATTAATATAAAGCTACTTTCACGAATGAAACAGTATTTTTATTTTATTTAATTTTATAATTTAAAAAAATCAAGTACGCCCTCGAAAAAAAATTCCCGAATCAAAAAAAAAAAATTCGCTGGAAATTCCGGGCTTTCCAGGAGAGTAAGACACCCTGTTCAACATAATGTACTTTCGAAAATAATACATATTTAGGAAATAAAAAAGAATAAATTCGATACCTTAATGTTAAAAGAACCTCTCTCTGAGGGTACGTCTATAATGACCACCCTGGCCTCGCACAGTTGTTAAAACACAGAATTTACTATTCCTAATCATCTATAATATTAATTTATTAATTTATTATTAATTGATTAATTATAATTAATGAATAATTGAATTAATTATTAATTAATATCTATAATAATATTTGACCAATAAAGTGACAGAAGTTAACATCTTCTGCAATATGATCATTCAAATATTTCGCATTTTTTAAAACAATTGTCTCGGAATATGTATAGTTTATACAGTTTCCCAATTTGATTTATTTTTTCAGTTTCTAGGGATTCAATTTCTATATTTAATTTAGAAATTTTGTTTTGGCAAATTATATTGCAAGACATTCTTGAATATATTACCACCATCGATTAATTAAATAATACTTAAAACATTTCTAGAAATCATTTCTAGAATTTGTCTCTAGAATCCACGAATCTGAATGATAATTCAAATTTTTATTTTACCTTCTTATATTTAATATTTAGTGCATATTTACGTAAAATTAATCTGGGTACTATATAATTTTCGAAAGATTGTTACATTTTCAACCAAACTGATGAAGTTTCAACTCAAGTGATGAAGCCTTAACTGCAATAGATGAATTTTTAATAAAAGAGTTGAATTTTCAACCAAGTTGTATTATTTCCGACCAACAATATGTATTTTCAACTAAAATGACTTGAACTTTCACTCAAAACGATTAATTTTCAAACGAGAAGATTTCTGAACTCCTTGATTCTTAATTGAAATCTTCCGAACTTCTTGAATTTTTCTAAATTCATTGGATTCTTCCGAACTCCTTGAATTCTTCTAAATTCATTGAATTCTTCTAAGTTCAGTAAATTGTTCCAAATTCCTTGAATTATTCGGAACTCCTTGAATTCTTCTAAGTTTATTAAATTGTTCCAAATTCCTTGAATTCTTCCGAACTTTTTGAATTCTTCTAAATTTATTGAATTCTTACAAATTCCTTGAATTCTCCCGAGCTACTTGAATTCTATTAAGTTCATTGCACTTTTCCAAATTCCTGGAATTCATCCAAATTCCTTCAATTCTTCCAAGTTCCTTGAATTCTTTCGAACTCCATGAACTCTTTTAAGTTCATTGAACTCTTGTAAGTTCATTGAACTCTTTCAAATTCCTTGAATTCTTCTAAAGTCATTTAATTCTTTCGAACTCCTTGAATTCTTTCAAGTGGATTAAACTCTTCCAAATTCCTTGAATTCTTCCGAACTTCTTGAATTC
>CAKNXH010068936.1:1577-25596 GCA_932178445.1 Andricus quercusramuli
TTTTTGTTAAAAATAATAATTTTCAACCACAAAAAAAAGGGTTTTCAATCAATTTTCTACAAAAAAAATATGAATTTTCAGTTCAAAAGGCCCCAATTCTCTTTCCAAAAAGCCCAATTTTCAACAAAACAGTTGAATTGTTAAAAAATAATTGTATTTTTAACAAAATAATCAAGTTTTTAATTAATATAATTGAATTTTCAACCTACAAAAATGGATTCTCAACAAAAAACGTAATAGTTAATATTTCAAAAATAATTATAATTTCTACCAAAAGAGATGCATTTTAAACCCAAAAAGACGAATTTCTGACAAATTACACGAATTTTTAATTAAAAAATATCAATTTTCAACAGAATAATTAAATTTTTCTCTGGAATAGTTAAATTTTTAGGTAAAAAATTAATTGTCAACCACAAAAAACACGAATTTTCAACCCAGAAGATTAAGTTTCTACAAAAAAAGACAAATTTTCAACAAAATAATAGAAATTAAACATAATGTTGAATATTCAACAAAATAATTAAAATTTCAACCAAATTTTAATTTTAGTTGAATTCTGGTCGAATTCAACCAAAAAAGATGAATCTTCAACTACATAATTGAATTTTCAAATAAAAAATATAAATTGACAATCAAGAATGGAAGTTACATTTTCTGTTAAAAAGCAAAAAATTCAAAGACAAAAAACTAATTTTCAAAATAATAGTTCATTTTTTAACATACGTAGAAGTTGATGTTTCAACGAAAAAATATGAATTCTCAACAAAAATGTAGGCAATAGTTGAGTTTTCAACTAAAAATGATGATTTTTCAGCTAAAAAATGGAACATAAATAAATTTTCAGGTAAGAAAATTAATTTTCGACCAGAAAGAAAAAAATGAATTTTCAACAAAATATTTAAATAAAAACAAGAAAAGGGGAATACGAAATATGCGGAAATATATCTCAAATATACGAAAAAACCCTTAAAAATACTCTCAGACAATAAAATAAACTCGACATTATTTCTCTAATTTCTCTAATTTGTTTAAAAACATATAGAATCAAGAAACCTAACCTACAAAGACCATAAATGTATACTTTTTTACGTTGTATAAATACGATTTATTGAAATTAAGATTTTATATCAACATACCGACTCCATGAGGACCACCACCAACTTTTTGACCAAGAACAGTATACGTTTTATGTTTTTTCGGCTCTGCTTGTTCATCTGTAGTTACGTTTTCAGACCCGGCCATTGTTCATTCACACACATGCACGTCAAATCCTCACACACATTTTGAGAGAATGCTCATACACGAGAACTGAGAACACAGAGAAGAATGAATCCTCATGAACAGTGACACTCTCGCACACTCTCGTGAGTTAGCAGATTTGAGTTGTCAGTGTTGTCACCCTTTTCGAAAGGGATGCTCTTATACTCCCTATTCTCAATAAATAAATCAGTTTTTGTATAATAAAAGCATAGAAAAAGGTGCTACTAATTAAGCAAGTAAGTTTTCCTTAAAATGTGATCACAAAGTAGAAATAAAGAGCCAATTTCCACGAATCTCTCGAGTAACATAACCTCTAAATCGAAACCGCACTGTCATTACTTTTGATTCTACTCGAATAGAATAAAGAGTATCGCGATTAGTAAAAGATTTTCTTTATTGAAACAGATTTAAGCCTAAGATGGACCGACTATTAAGGTTAGGAGGTGGAATGCCAGGTCTGAATCAAGGACCTCCACCCACTGATGCCCCGGTTGTTGATACTGCCGAACAAGTAAGAAATTACCTTTTTTAGCCCTTTTTTTTTAGCGAATTTTCTTCTGATATTTAAAAAAAAATCGATTTTAATTTCAAGGTCTACATATCGTCGTTAGCATTGTTGAAAATGTTGAAACATGGACGAGCGGGAGTACCTATGGAGGTTATGGGTCTGATGCTTGGGGAATTCGTTGACGATTATACTGTCAGGGTCATTGACGTCTTCGCGATGCCACAAACTGGAACGGTAAGTTTACAATAACTTTATATTTCCAAGATCATTGTAAAACTTTTATTAAGATATTCGAAATTTCCTGTTTTTCTAGTTTTTTGCTTAAATTCAAACTGAATTAAAAGAACACAATAAGAAAGTCCAACTTTTTGTTTCAAATTTAATTCTTTTCAATTGAAAAGCAGGGTGTCCAGCGACCTTGAAAACCTGGAATTCTCCTTGAATTTGCTTTGAACCTAGAAAAACTGTAAATCTTGAATTTTTCACAAGAACCTTGAATTAAATTTGCTTTTAAATCAGTTATTTGATTGAAATGCGAAAAGTAATTTAAATCTTTTAGTCTATTATGAAAGAAACATCTCGTTTAGAAAAAATCTTTTCACTGAAAAGTTTTTTAATTATCAAGATATAATTTCTTTTTTCCTCATTACAGAATAAATAGAGATTTCTAGGCATTTTTTTTAGACTTTACCAATTATTTTATAGATTGCAATGAACAGACTTTAATATTGTGAATAATTTTATACGTTTTTTATTTCGTCTCCGCTAATATAGAATGTTAATTTAAAAATATTTTAAAGGATTTTGAACATTTTGCAAAGATTTCATGGATTTCAAAGATTTAAAAAAGGCTTCTGCACCAGATTTCAAATATTTCACAAAACTTTTAAAACTTTCAAAAGATTTTAAGGATTTCAAATATTTGAAAAAGGGTACAGTACACCAGATTTGAAAGATTTTTAAACATTTCGAAGATTTGAAACAATTTCAAAAGGTTTTAAAACATTTCAGAAGATTTGAAAAGATTTGACTAAGATTTCAAATAATTAAATGATTTTAACCAATAAAACATATTTCAAAAACAAAGATTTCACCAAAATTTTCCAGTGATTTCGAACATTTCGTCAATATTGCAAGGATTTTAAAGATTTGAAAAAGGCGTGTACACCAGATTTCAAAGATTTTAAAACTCAAATATTTCGAAAATTTTAAAACAAGATTTCTAAGATTTCAAAAGATTTTACACGGCTTAAAAATATTTTAATGTTTTCAAATGAATACAAACAATTTTAGAAAGATTTCACAAATATTTCAAAGATTTCATAAAAATTTCATAAAGATTTGAAAATAATGTAAGAATTCCAAAGATTTCAAAAAGGGATTCAAAAAGGGATCAAAAAGGGAAGATTTCAAAACAATTTACATTGCACCGAATTTCAAAGATTTCAAAACATTTCATGGATTTTAAACGATTTCAAGTATTTCAATGATTTCAAACGAATACGAAAGATTTCACAAACATTTCCAAGATTGTAAACTATTTCAAAAGGTTTTAACAAATTTGAGAAGATTTAAAAAGATTTCAAGTATTTCAAATATTTTACAAAAATGTAAAAAGATTTCTCAATGATTTTAAGTGCTTCAAGAGATTTCAGCGAATTCGCAAAGATTTCAAAAGATATCAAGAATTTCAAAGATGACTTATGTTCGAAAAAAATTTAACAACATTTTTATTTATGGTTCTGCTTTATTTAAAAATTGTTGGCAAATAAAAAATGAAATGGCTCATTTTTTACATCTATAATAAATGGTTATTTCATTATTTTACGTAAAAAAGGAGAGCTGGAAAAACTTGACTTCTTTACCGGAGAAACCTGGAAAAGACCCTGAATTTCGCTCCTAAGAATCGCTGGACACCCTGAAAAGTCCACTATATTTTGTTTAGAATTCGTTTTTTTTTTTTAAGTGAATTATTTTTCATTGAAAAGTATACTATTCTATGTTCGGTTTATTTAAAAATTGTACTTTCATATTTTTAGTACAGAATTCGTCTCTTTTGGTTAAAATTTCTACTGTTTGGTTAAAAATTAGAATATTTTATTAAAAAGTCATCTTTTTTTGTTGAAAATTCATGTGGTTTGATGAACATTCGCTTTTTTGGACAAAAAGTTCGTTCTTTTTATAGAAAAGTCGTCTTTTTTGGACAAAAGTGAATTATTTTTAATTGATAAGTCTACTATTACATTTTCTGTTTAGAATTCATCTCTGTTGATTACAAATTCTACTTGGCTGAAAATGTCTACTTTTGGTTAAAGTTGCTACTTTTGGTTGAAAATTTAACTATTTTGTTGAAAAGTCATCTTTTTTTTGCCGAGAATTAAAGTGTTTTGTTAAACATTTGCCTTTTTGGATAGAAAGTTAGTCCTTTTTGGGTAGAAAGTCATCTTTTTTTGTTGTTGAGAATTCAAGTGTTTTGTTGAACATTCACCTTTTTGGATAGAAAGTTCGTCCTTTTTGGGTAGAAAATTAGTATTTTTTGGACAAAATTGAATTATCTTTCATTGAAAAGTCTACTATTACATGTTCGGTTCAAAATGCATCTCTTTTAATTACAAATTCTATTTGGTTGAAAATTTAATTGTTTTGTTGAAAATTCAACTTCTTTTGGATAGAAAATTCGTGCTTTTGGATTTAAAATTCATCGTTTATTATAAAAGTAATCTCTTCTGGTTGAAAATTCAGCTTGTTTTGTTGAAAGTTAATTTTTTTAATTTGAAAATTGTACTATTATAATTTTAGTACAGAATTCATCACTTTTGGTTAAAATTTCTACTTTTTGTCAAATTTTCTACTTTTGGTTGAAAATTTAACTATTTTTTTTTTTAAATCATCTTTTTTTGTCTACAATTCAAGTGTTTTGTTGAACATTTGCCATTTTGGATAGAAAATTCGTCCTTTTTGGGTACAAAATTCGTCGTTTTTGTTAAACTTGAATTATCTTTATTTGAAAAGTCTACTATTATGTTTTTGGTTCATAATTCATCTTTTTTTTATTACCAATTCTACTATTTGGTTGACAATTTAATTTTGTTGTTGAAAATTCAACTTTTTTGTTGAATATTCGTCTTTTTGGATTGAAAATTCATTTTTTAGTAGAAAAGTCATCTTTTTTGGTTAAAAGTTAATTATTTTTAATTGAAAAATCTGATATTATATTTTTGTTTCTGAATTCATCTTTTTTGGTTACAAATTCTACTATATGGTAGAAAATTCAACTATTTTGTTAAAAAGTCAACTATTTGCCCAAAAATTCAAGTATTTGCTTAAAAGTTGAACTTCTTTGTTGAAAATTCATTGTGTTTCAAGATTTAACTATTTACTTGAAAATTCAGACATAAAATTTTTTGTTGAGAATTCGTTTTTTTGTTGTTGCTGCAAATTGAATTAATTTGTTAAACATTAATTTTATTAGTTGAAGATTCATCTCTGGTTCGAGATTAAACTATTTTTATGCTTAAATCATTTTTTAGTAACTATTACATTTTTCGTTTTGAATTAATCTTATTTTGTTGAGTTCCACTGTTGTTCATTTAGAAATTAAATATTTTTTAGTTGATATTTCAATTATTACATTTTTTGTTGAGAATAATTTTTTTTTAATTGAAAATTCAACAACTTAGTTGAAAGTTGAACTTCTGTGTTAAAAATTGTTTTTTTTTGTTTGTTTGAAAATTCGACCAACCGGTTGAAAATTTAATTATTTAGTTAAAAAGTCATCTTTTTGGTAAAAAATTCAACTATTCTTTGTTTAAAAATTCATCTTTCTTTGGTGGAAAATCAACATTTTGTTAAAAATTCGACTGTCTTCTGAAAAATTGGTATTTTTGCTCGAAAATTCAACTATTTGGTTAAAAATTCAACTGTTTTGTTGAAAGTTAATCTCTTTTCATTCAAAGTTTGACTATTCGGTTGTAAATGCAACTATTTGGTTGAAAATTCTTTCTTTTGATTACAAATTCTACTATTAGGTTGAAAATTAAATTTTTCGTTGAATATTCGTCTTTTTTGGAATAAAAAAATCGTGTTTTTGGATTGAAAGTTAATTATTGTTAATTGAAAAATCTGATATTATATTTTGGGTTCTGAATTCATCTTTTTTGGTTACAAATTTTACTATATGGTTGAAAATTCAACTATTTTGTTAGAAAGTGATCTTTTTGGTAAAAAATTCAAGTACTTGGTTGAAAGTTAAACTACTTTATTGAAAATTCATCGTAGTGATTGAAGATTCAATTATTTTGTTGAAAATTATTTTTCTTATCTGAAAATTGAATTTTTCAATTTTTGGCTGAAAATATATAGTTTTTAGTTGAAAATTCACCTGTTACATTTTCGTTGATAATTCGTTTTTTTGTTGTTGAAAATTCAACTAAGATTGAAAGTTGAACTAATTTGTTAAAATTTCATTTTATTAGTTGAAGATTCATCTCTGGTCATCTTCTTGGTATAAAATTCAACTTTTTTGTTGAACATTTATCTTGAAATTCAACTATTTCGTTGAAGTTTAATCTTTTTTTTTAATTCCACCATTTTAGTTGAAAATTGAATTATTTAGTTCAAAAATAATCTTTTTTGTTCGAAAATTCAACTGTTTTGTCATTTAAAAAAAAACGAGAGAAAAAACGAAGGAAGAGAATTTGGAGGTTGCTTCCTTTTTCTTCTCACTTTTTGTATTTCGGTTTTCTTAATATGAATGGAGGCATTTAAGAGTAGGTTGTCCAAAGTTGATCGTTACATTATAGTTTTTTTTTCAATTTAAGAATTTTTTAGGTGAATTTTGATGATTTCATCCTAGAAACTTCTATCTTTTTCAGGGTGTGAGTGTAGAGGCAGTAGACCCCGTGTTCCAAGCGAAGATGTTGGACATGTTGAAGCAAACAGGTCGACCCGAGATGGTGGTCGGATGGTACCACTCTCACCCTGGCTTCGGCTGCTGGCTTTCAGGCGTCGACATCAATACGCAACAATCGTTCGAAGCTCTCAGCGAAAGAGCCGTTGCTGTTGTAATCGACCCCATCCAGTCCGTCAAAGGCAAAGTCGTCATTGACGCCTTTAGATTAATCAATCCCAACATGATGGTGAGTAACAGGATATCTACTCACCTGGAAAACCTGGAAATCCCCTAGAATTGTCAAGGAATTTTTAGTACCTCAAAAAACCTGGAATTGTCAGGGATTTTTTTTTTCAAAGTCAGTGAACTAATTAAGAGCGTGCTTAAGTTTTTTTTAAAAATTGTAATCTAAAATTAAATAACAATGATGTTCCATTTGTGAAAGTAGCTTTATGTTACTGGGTTTAAATATTTTGTTGAAAATTAGTTTTTTTTTTTTTTTTGAAATTAATTTTTCTAACTGAAAATTCACATTTTCTATTTTTGCTTGAAAATTGATCTTTTTCTGTGGAAAATGTATATATTTTTTGGTGTCAAATTAATTTCTTTGCATACAAGTTGTTACTTTTGGTTGAACATTCCTTTTTTTCATATTTTCTTTAATCGACAATTTAACTACTCCAGTTTTCATTGTAATTCAATCTTCTTCAGTTGAATAGTCGACTTTTTCTTTAAAAATTAATGTATTTTGTTAGAAATTTGTATTTATTGGCAGAAACCTATTTTTCTTGGTTGAAAATTCATTTTCTTTTTGGTTGAAAATTTGTCTTTTTTAGTTAAAAATTTAACTTTTTTGTCAAAAGTTTATATTTTTTATATGAAAAATCAACTACTTGGTTTAAAATTAATGTGTTTTATTGCAAATTTATCTTAAAAATTCAAGAATTTTGTGAAATGGTAATTTTTTAGTTGAAAATTCAATTACTTTGGTGAAAAATTTCAGCTTTTTGTTTGACAATTAAGTTTTTTGTTAAAAATTAATGTGTTTTTTTTTAATTCGTCTTTTTAGGTAGAAAATTAAATCATCTTGGTTGCAAATTAATTTTTTTTTTCTGGAAATGTAATTACTTGGTTGAAAGTTTAACTACTTTCTTAAAATTATATTTCTTGTTTAGAGATGAATTTGGATGAAAATTCAACAGTTTGATTGAAATTTTTTCTCTCTTGATTGAAGATTCTTTCTTAGTTGAATATTTAACTCTTGTTGAAAATTCATCTTTTTTGGTTGAATTCAACTGGGTTTTTCAATATCCATAATTTTAATTGAAAATTCATCTCTTTAATTGAAAATTAAACTATTTTGTTCGTTCTTTTATTTAAAAATTGAATTTTTCACTTCAAGTTTAACTTTTCCAGATGAAACTTGAATTTTTCATGTATTTTGTAGAAAAATCGACTTTTTTTTAATCTTTTTGGTTAAAAATTCACCTTTTTGCTTGAAAATTCAACTGTTCAAGCTACAGATTCATGAGTTTAGTTTAAAATTTATCTTTTTGTTTAAAAATGCAATTATTATAGTTGCAGGTTCATCATTCTAATTGAAAATTCAGCACTTTGTTTAAAATTGTAACTATTTTGTAGAAAATTTGTTGCTTTTGATGGTTGAAAATTTAATTATTTCAGTTTTGGCTGAAGTTATTTTTTTCAGTTGAAAATTCAATTATTTGGTTGAAAACGTATCTTTTTTAGGAGAAAGTGGATGATAATTCATCGTTTTTGGTTGAAGATTCAACTGCTTTGTTGAAATAAAAAACTCTTTTGTTAAATTTTTTGTTACAATTCAACTTGAACAGTTAAAGATTCATCATTTTAGTTAAAAGATTCTTTTTTTTTTCGTTGAAATTTAATTTTTTTAATTAAAATTCAACTAATCCAGTTGCATATTCCATCATTTTAGTTGAAAATACGATTCTTAGATTTAAAATTCATTTTTAAAACTAAAAATTTAACTATGTATTTAATGTTTATTTGAAAAGTTATTTGTTCTCGTTGAAAATTCATGTATTTTGTTGAAAATTCGTTTTTGTTGTTGTTGTTGAAAATTCAACTATTTGGTCGAAAATTCGTCTTTTTTATAGAAAATTCATATTTCCGGTTGAAAATTCAACTATATGGTTAAAAATTCATCTATCTGGTTAAAAATGAAATATTTTTACTTTAAAAGTTAGGAATTTGAAGAGTTTTAAGTTTAATTCAATACAGTACCCACATTAATTTTACTTAAAAGAATGTATTTTCCTATTTTCGCGAAAAATCTCCTTATTCCTTGGTTACTTGCACAAATAAAAAAACGTGATTTAATTTTACATATGATAGTACTATTTTTACACAATTAAATATTTGCAAGGACTGAAAAAAAACATTATATTAAACTCGCTAAATTGTATAAATATTCCAGTACGTTTTCCGAGTCGATTGTTTTAAAAAATGCGATATTTACAATTAAAGATGGTAATAATGTTGTAAATACTTAATATCGGTATAATTAGATTAGTATTTTGATTTTTTCACAATTTATGAAATTACTGTTGACTGCAAAAGCCGCAAAATCATCCAACTTTGTTTCAAATTTATCGGTTTATCTAAGATATTTGAAAAGATTCCAAGGAATTTCAGTTGATTTTCAAATATTTCAAAGGATTTTCAAGGATTCAACGGAATTTTATAGGATTTCACATTATTTCAGTCATTTTAAAGGCTCACAATAACGTATTTTAATACATTTTCGAGGACCTCAAAGGATTTAATAGAACTTGAAATATTTCAAGGAATTTCAACAAATATCAGATATCATCAGAATTTTTAATATTTTAATATTTTGAAATATTTCAACGAATTTCAATCGATTTCAAGAATTTGAAGAAATTTTAAGCGATTTCCGAGGATTTTCAAGATTTTAGGATTTAGATTTTTAAAATGCTTAAAAGATTCCAAGGAATTTTCAAGAGTTTAAAAAATTTAAAGGAATTTGAAAGGATTTTAATTATTTTTAGAAATTAAAAAAAAATGTCATGTGTTTTAAAGAATTTCCTAGACTTTCGGAAGATTTGGAGGGATTTTATATGACTTATAAGGTGTTATGATATTTAAAAATATTCCAAGGGATTTTAATGGCTCTTAATCAAGTATTTGAACGGATTTCCCAGTATGTCAGAGTGTTTCAAAGTTCTTAATATATCACAAGGGATTTCAAATAATTTCAAGGGATATCATCAGATTTCATGTAACTTCACGGGATTTCAAGGGATTTTATAGTATTTTAATGCTAGCTCAAAAAAAAAGGTTTAAAGAAAAAAATGACTTTATAATATCTGAGAAAGTTCTTAAGAAAAGGCACTACTGTTTGAGAGCACTTTCGTGAAATTTAAGAGGTATCCGAATTAAGATATAACAAGTTTTTAATAAAAAATGAAATCGTCTTTCAATCTCCTTTTCTCGTTAAAAAATCCCCTTTTTATCCTAAAATTGAACTACTGAACCGCTGTGATCCCTGAAATCATATAAATATCTTCTTTTCCTTCCAGGTCCTGGGGCAAGAACCCCGACAGACGACCTCGAATTTGGGTCATCTCCAAAAGCCGTCCGTTCAGGCTCTGATTCACGGCTTGAATCGCCACTACTACAGCATCAGTATTAACTACCGCAAAAACGAACTCGAGCAGAAGATGCTGCTGAATCTCCACAAAAAGACCTGGATGGACGGTCTTACTCTCGCCGAGTACTCTGAACACAGCAAGCTCAACGAGAACACCGTTCAAGATATGTTGGAGCTCGCGAAGAACTACAACAAGGTACGACTTTTTAAAATGATAGCTGATTTTAAAACGAGGGGTGGACCACTCGACTTTTGAGTGTACAAAGATTTCGCAGAGATATAAAATATTTCGAGAATTTCAATAATATCAAAAGATTTCAAAGATTTAAAAAAGTTATCAAAGTTTTAAAAATATTATATAAATAATATAAAATTTTAGAATTTTTAAAACAATTCGCAAATATATCAAATGTTTCTAGGGTTTCAATGATATCAAAAGATTTCAATGACTTCAAAAGATTTTAAAAGATTTAATTGATTTCAGAATATTTATGAAAATTTCAAAGATTTCGCAGAGATGTAAAATATTTCCAGCATTTCAATTATATCAAAAGATTTAAATGATTTAAAAAAATATATCAATGATTTAAAAATATTTGAGAACATTCAAAAGATTTCGCAAAGACAACAATGATTTCCAAGTGGTTTCCAAATATTACAGTAGATTTAAAAGATACCAAAAAGTTTAATATATTTCCAGGATTTCAACGATATAATAAAATGTTACAATCATTTCATTAATATTTCAATGATTTAACAAAGATTTCATAATAATTTCAGAAATACTTCAAATATTTTAGAAGATTTCATAAATAATTCGATGATTTCACAAAGATTTCAAAGATTTAAAAATATTTCAGAAGATTTAAAAAACTTCGCAAAGATATAAAATATTTCCAGAATTTCAATAATATTAAAAGATTTCAATGATTTCAAAATATTTCAGAGGATTTTAAATATATGAAAAGATTTCACTAGGATTTAAATGTTTTTACAAAGATTTCAAGTATTTCAAAAATATCGAAAGATTTCACAAATATTTCAATGATTTCAAAAATATTTTAATGATTTTACCAAGATTTCAATGATTTCAACATATTTCGGAAGATTTAAAAGATTTCGCAAAGATATCAATGATTTAAAATATATAAAAAGATTTCACAAAGATTAAAAAACATTTCAAAGATATCAAAATATTTCACAAAGATTTCAAAGATTTAAATGATGCCACAAAAACTAGCCACAGATTTCAATAATTTTACAAAGATTTGATCAATATTTTTATGAATTTATAAATAGTTCAAAATATTTTAATGATTTCATAAATATTTCAATAATTTAAAAATATTTCAGGTGATTTAAAAGATTTCGCAAAAATATCGGAATTTTCAAGGATTACAAAGATATCAAAAGATTTTAGTGATTTCAAAAAGATTTCGACTTTCTTCGCAAATGTTTCAAAAGGTTTAAAAATATTTCAGAAGATTTCAAAAATATTGCCAAGATATCAAGAATTTCGAATATTTCAAAGATATAAAAAGCTTTCTCAAAGATTTCACAAGAAATCAAGGAATTTAAAGATGGCAAAAGATTTCAGAAATATTTCAACGATTTCACAATGATTTAGAAGTATATCGGAAGATTTAAAAGATTTCAATGATTTCACAAAGATATCAAAGGTTTCAAAATATTTAATAAGATTTCACAAAGGTTTCATACAGTTTTCAAAATCTCAAAGATATCAAAAGATTTGAATGCTTTCACATAGATTTAACAAATATTTCAATGATTTCATAAGGATTTTGCAGATATTAAGAATTTCAAAAATATACAAAGATTTTACAAAGAAAAAAATGCAATGACTTCAAAGATATTAAAAGATTTTAAAGATTAAAATAATTCCATTGATATTCTTTTTTGTTTCAGGCACTCGAAGACGAGGAAAAGATGACGCCAGAACAATTAGCGATTAAGAATGTGGGCAAGCAGGACCCAAAGCGACATTTAGAAGAGAAAGTGGACACACTCATGGGCACGAATATTGTCCAGTGTTTAGGAGCTATGCTCGATACCGTCGTCTTCAAGTAACTGTTTAGCAATACATGATTTACAATATACGATTTTTAAAGAATATACGCATTTCTAACATAAATCGCGCCTCTTCCGTATCCCTTTACAGTTTACATATTCAAATTACAGCATTTTAGTTAGTTTATAAATTCGGACCCTGGGAACATTTGGTTTCTTCGTTTTAAATCAATTTTGAACCTTGCCAGGCCTCGTACTCACCACACTATTGACACTGTTTGCTACTATTTCGAAAAAATGACGCTACAGACACTTCTCTCAAATGTCTGCTAATGCCAATATTTCGGTACTTTTCCTTCAAAATATTTTGGAATCTCTTATGTTAGCTAATTGGCTAAAAATGGTCTTAATTTTTCAACCAAAAATGAAAAAGATCAATTTTTATTAAACAAAATTAATTCTGAATAAAAATTAAACGAATTTTCTACAAAATAGTTGCATTTTTAACAAAAAAATTAATTTTCTATCAAAAAAGACGAATTATCAAGAAAAAACATATATTTTCTGCCAAATAGTAAAATTGTCTACCAGAAAAGACGCATTTCAACAAAATACTTCAAGCATCAACTATAACAGTAACAGATAAATTTTCAACCATACAGTTGCATTTTCAACTAAAAAAATTAAATACTAAAAGGAGACGAATTGTCCACAAAATGCAAGTATTTTCTACAAAATAGTTAAATTTTTAAGCAAGAAGATTAATTTTCTACCAGAAAAGATTAATTTTCAACAAAATGCATCAATTTTTAACCAAATAGTTGAATTTTCTACCAAAAAAGATTAATTTTTAGTAAATTACGTAAATTTTGAACTACATAGTTTGAACAATTGATGTGATGTCAGTTAAAATTTTATTTGATTAATTTTTAGTTTATATTTTCGATTCTAAACTTTGTTAACATAATAGTCGAATTTTTAAACTAATAAAGATCAATTTTTAATCAAAAATTGAGTAGTTAAATTTTGATTAAGGAAATTAATTTTTGACAAAAAACCAATTTTATACATATCACTGTAAGTTTGTACCACATAGTTGAATTTTATAGTTAATTGTGAAACTTTCAAGTTAAAATACGAGTTTTTTATAAAACAGTTGAATTTTCAACAAAAAAGTTAATTTACAGTCGAGAAAATTAATTTTCTACCAAAAAATACGACTTTTCAACAACATACATAAATTTTGAATTTAAAGTTAATTTTCAACCAAAAAGTTACATTTTCAGTTGGAAATTTAATTTTCAACCAAACTGATCAATCTTCAACTGGAATAGTTGATTTTTAAACAAAAAAAATGAATATAAAACCAAGAAGATTAGTTTCTACCAAAAAATATGAATTTTCAACTAAAGAAGATAAATTGTAAATCAAAAATTGAATAGTTACATTTTTCAGTTACAAAAATTGATGTTCAACGAAAGAGATACATTTTGAATTAAAATGATTCAACTATAATAGATATAGATACATTTTCAAACAAAAAAAAAATTATTTAAAAAAAAAAGGTTTTCAACAAAAAGGTTTGAATTGGAATAGTTACATTTTCAGTAAAAAAAAAAATCATTGTCAGCGAAAGAAAAACCTAATTTTCAACAAAATAGATCATTTTTTAACCAAAGGATTAATTTTCAATTAGAATGATGTATCTTAAAAAAAATAAGAAAAGAGTTTAACTTTCAACCACGAAATTAAATTGTAATAAAAAAATGATGAATTCTGAACGGAAAATGTAGTAGTTGATATTTCAACCAGAAAAAGACTAATTTTTGATCAAAAACAGTTGAATTCAACCAAAAAAGGTGACTTTTCAACAAGAGTTGAATTTTGAACTAAAACTATTACATATTCAAGCAGACAGATGAATTTTGAACTAAAAAAAAAGAGTTCTCAACCAAAAATGGAATAATTAAATTTTCAGTTAAAAAAAAATTAATTTTCCAGAAAAAAATCAATTTTCAATCAGTGTTGAATTTTCCAATAAAATTATGAATCTTCAACTGGAGTAAATGAATTTTTAACAAGAGAGTTTAACTTTCTACCAAGCCGTATTATTTTCGACCAAAAAGATGAAGTTTCAACTAAAATGGTGAATATTTAACTGGAAGACTTGAATTTTCCACCAAAAATGTACATTTTTGGACAAGAAAAATAAAAAGAAGATTTTTCAACAAAGCGGAAGAATTTTCAACGAAATAGTTGAATTTTTATTTAAAAAAAAACTCAACCCAACAGTTGAATTTTGAACTAAAACGATCAATTTTCAACCAAACTGATGCATTTTTAACTAAAATTATGAATCTTCAATTGTTTAATTTTAAATCAAAAAGATGAATTTCCAGCTAAGGATCATTGAACTTTCAACAAAGAAGTTGAATTTTCAACTAAAATGATGGAATATTGAACTGGATTAGTTACATTTTCATTCGAAGAAGTTAATTTTCAACCAAAAACAAATTTTCAACAAAATGGTGAAAGTTCCAACTGGTACAGTTCAGTTTTCAGTAAACAAAAAAATTAAGTTTCAGCGAAAGAAAAAACGAATTTTCAACAAAATAGATAATTTTTTAATTAAATTTTGATGATGAATCTTCAACCAAAAAATATTTAAATTTTCATTCTAAAAAAGATGAATTCTGAACGAAAAATGTAGTAGATATGTTTCAACAAAAAAGATATGAATTTTTAATCAAGAACAGTTGAATGCAACCAAAAAAGACGACTTTTCTTTCAAGCAAAAAGATTAATTTTTTACCAAAAAGAATAAATTTTAAAAAAAAATACATGAATTTTCAACCAGATACTTAAATTTTCAACTAAAAAAAGATCAATTTCAACCAAAAATAGAATAGTTAAATTTTCAGTTGAAAAAATTAGTTTCTAAACAAAAAAAATCAACAAAATAGTTGAATACAGTAATATGAAGCTACTTTTACAAGTGGAAATTCATTGTTAATCAATTTAACATTGCAATTTGAATCAAAATTAGGCACGCTCTCGAAAAAAATCCCTGACTAAAAAAAAATTCGACTTTTCCAGGTTTTTCTTGGTATATATACGTGAGTAGGTGTAGAAAACGCAGATTTGTTGTTTAGATTTTTATTGAAAATAGTAAATTTTGTTTAAAAATCTAATACAATCACTCCTACACAACCGCACGTTCGATTTTTGTTACTAACAAAACTGCATTCATATAAAGGTAAAAACATTCAGTATACCAATCATATTTACAGAAGATGCAACAGCGTTCTTTACTATTCATCTGAATACTATTCTCTATATAAGTAAAAAAAAAATCAAAATTATAAGTTCAATTGTACTGAGTTGTTTCAAGTTTTGCAGATAACGAACGTTCGATTCAGATAAAGTACACGAAGATGCATTCACGGCGATATAGTTATCATTTTATAGTTTATAAGGTAATCAAGGAGAAGAAGGTTCCTGGTCTTTGCTCTTCTTCTTCTTCTTTTTCTTCTCTTTCACTGGTGTCGCCTGGAAAAAGGATCAAATTTAATAAAGTTTTCAAAATAATAAAACAAAATAAAAAATAAAAAAAAGTAAAAAAGATTTCAAACCATTTAAAATGATTTCCTAAATTTTCGAAACAGAATGTAGAAAGTTTTAAAGAATTTTTTTCAATTTTGAAAGATTACAACATTTTAGGAAAAATTCGTGTGTTTCTCTGTCGTTCGTAGGAGAATTAAAAATGATTTTTTAGTTTGAAAAGTTAATTTAAAGAGAATATTTAAAAAGATTTTTTAAATTGTCGGAAAAGAAATTAAATTTGCGGGATTTAAAAAATGGAATCATTTTAAAAGATATTTAGATCTTTCAAAAAAATGATTTTAAATTTGAAAAGAATTCAAACAATTTTAAACGAAAATTGCAAATGATATTTTATTTTGCATAATTAATTTTAAAAGAATATTTTTAAAAATTTCAAGATATTTCTAAAATTGTCAAAAAAGGATCTGGAAGATCTAAGGCCATTTTTTTATTTTGCAAAGACTTTTGAAGATTACGAAAAAAAATCAAAAGATTTTTAAAACATTTCCAAATACTGCCAAATTTTTTGAAAAACAATCTAACATTTTAAGGCAAATTAGGTGGTTTTGCAGCACTTTTTAAAAAATGTAAGAAAAATTCTAATCGTTTTAAAACATGTTTAGAAGTTTAGAAATAAATTCAGAAATAATTAAAAATTTGAAAACATTTTAAACATTTGAAGATTTCAAGATAAAATTTTCAAACTTTTGAAGGATTTTGAAAGGTTTCAAGATAATAAACAAATTTCTGAAGATTCCTAGAGACATTTTTAATTATTTTTTTTTGTTTGAAAAATTAATTTTTAAAGAAAAGTTAAAAAGATTTCAAAACACTTCAAACGATTTATAAAAATGGGACGATTGACAAACACAAAAAGTAAAATTCTCGACACCGCAAAATTACCTAACAAGAAAATATTCGAAATAAATTATTCCCGAAATTACAACATTGTAAAAATATTATGTAATAAAATATAAAATAAAAGTACTTTATTTGATTTATTATTTAACAATTTTCCAATGGTTTAGATTCCGAAATTTCTCTTTGTTTGTGATTTTACAATATAGGATATTTTATAATGTCGAAACAAAGTCTGGAAGATTTGAAGCAATTTTGTTAATTTTGAAAGATTATTAAAAATTTTAGGAATATGAAATTCGAGCCACATTAAAAGATATTTAAGAATTTCAGAATTTTTGAAGAGATTAAAATATTTTTAAATTTCTTCAAGACTTCCAAGTGTCCTAAATATCTTTTAAACTGACTCGAATTTTTCCTAAAATTTGGTTAAATCTTCTAAAATACAAAAGTTTTCTTCCAAATTTTCTATATTCTGTTTCGACATACCTGAAATCTTCAAAAATGTTTTGAATTTTGTCAAGAATCTTAGGAATATTATATTTGTACAACCTTAAAAGCAAACTGATAATAAAAAATACCTCTGTTTCGCCTTCCGTTGCCATCGAAACATCGGCCTCTCCTTCTAAGTCTGATTTATCTTTCTTCTTGTCCTTCTTCTTTTTCTTGTCTTTCTTTTCTTTCTTCTTCTCCTTCGGTGAAGAGGTTTCATCATCGGTTCCAGCTTCGGCCTTTACTTCAACCTGTGGTGTTTCGGGGACTCCAGATGTTTCATCCCACTTCCTCTTCTTCGCAGTCGCAGCCTCTTGCACACCATTTGTTTCCTTTCCTTCCTTTCCTTCACTTGCTTCAGTTTGCTATTAAAAAAAAGAAGTGTTCCTTATGATGAATATTCCATTGATGCCAAGTTTAAGTCGAAATATTTCTAAATTGCATTTTAAACAAAAACTTGAATTTTAAACCAAGCAGTTGAATTTTCAATCGACAATGATAAATGTTTCAAGCAAAAAGACGAATTTTCAAGCCAGGAAGATTTTTCAGTCAAGAAAGAAAAAAAATGTAATCAAGTTGCTCAATTTTCAACACAAAAAGAAGAATTTTCTATACAAAAATTCAATTTTCAACTCCACAATATGAGTTTACAACAAAATAGTTTATTTTGAACCAACCCGTTAAATCTTCTACCAAAGTTTAGAAATTTCAAGACACAAAGACAAGTTTTCTATGAAACAGTTAAATTTTTAAACCGACAATATGAATTTTCAACAAAAAAGTTAATTTTCGAACAAATAATTGAATACTCAAATGAAAAGATAGAATTTCTACTAAAAGAGATGAATTTTCAATCCAATAATTGAATTTTCAACCCAAAAGGATAAATTGTCTACAAAGCAATTGAAACTTCTAGACAAAAAGACTAATTTTCTACAAAACAGTTGAATTTTTAAACCGAAAATATGAATTTTTAACAAAAAAGTTCAATTTCGAACAAACCGTTGAGTTTTAAATCCCAAAATATGAAATATCAACAAAAAATGTATTTTTTAACCAAACAGTTGAATTTTTTAACCAAAAATATTAATTAAACAAAAATAATGTGCGTACACATAGTTGACTTTTCAACAAAATAGTTGCATTTTCAACAAACAAAAAAAAACGAATTTTCAACAAAATAGTTGAATCCGCAACTAAAATAAATTAATTTCCAACTAAATAGATGTATTTTCACCCAAAAGAGATAAATTTGCCAACAAAAAAAGTGTCAACTAAATTATGGAATTTTCAAGGCCGAAAGGGCGAATTTTCTACAAAACAGTTGAATTTTCCCCCGAAAATAGGAATTTTTAACAAAAAAGTTAATTTTGAATAAAATAGTTCAGTTTTCAACCAATGAGATGAATCTTCAATCAAATAAATGAATTTTTTACAACATAGTTCGACTTTCAACCAAGGAGTTGAGTTTTCAACCAAACAGTTGAATTTTCAACCTACAACGATGAATGTTCAAACCCAAAAGATGAATTTTCAACCAATAAAGATTTTTCAGTCAAGAAAAAAAAAGTCAACCAAATTGTTGAATTTTCAAACCAAAAAGACGAATTTTCTACAAAACAGTTGAATTTTCGACCCCAAACTATAAATTTTCTACAAAAAAGTTAATTTGCGAACAAATAGTTGAATTTTCAACAAAATAGTTAAATACTCAACCAAAACAGATTAACTTTCAACCAAATAGTTAACTTTTCTATGAAAACAGGTGACATTTCTACCAAGGGGATACATTTTCAACAAAAGAGTTGAATTTTCTGCCAAAATAGTTGATTTTTCAACCCAAAAAGATGATTTTTTGACCAAAGAGACTTACTTTCCACTAAAAAATAAGATTTTGAACTCAACAGTTTAGTTCAACTAAAAACGACGAATTTTCAACTAAATAGTTTTAATTTTAACCCAGAAAGATGAATTTTCATCCAAGAAAACTTATCATTTAGCAAAAAAGAAGAATTTTTTACTCGACAGTTGAATTCAACCAAAAAAAGACGATTTTTCAAATCAAAAGTTGAATCTGTAATCAAAATAAATTAATTTTCAACGAAATAGTTGTATTTTTTATCAAAAGAGATCAACTTTCATACCAAAGACAAATGTGCAACTAAGAATGAGTTTTCAGTCAAGAAAAACACAAACTGCTAACCAAATTGTGGTATTTTCAAGGCTTTCTAAAAAAAAACAATTGAATTTTTGATCCGAAAATACGAATTTTCTACAAAAAAGATAACTTTCAACCAAAAAATATGACTTTTATACGTAAGATGAATTTCCAATCCAATAGAACCAATTTTCTACATAAAAAGACACATGTTCAACAAAACAGTCGAATTTTCGACACATAGGAAGATGATTTTTCTACAAACATTTTCAACCAAAAGAGATGAATTATAATCCATTAGTATAATAGTAGACTTTACAATTAAAAAGAACGAAATTTCAAAATAAAAATATGGCTTTTCTACCGCAAGATATTTTCTGCCAAACTAGTTGATTTTTCAACCCAAAAAAATGATTAAAAAAATATAAATTCTAGAAAAATTTATAATCCTCAACAAAAACAGATTCATTTTCAACCAAACAATTGCATTTTCTACAAAAATAGTTGAATTTTCAGAGTTCAATTTTTAACAAAAAAGAATTACTTTTCAACAAAATTGTTGAATTTAAAAAAAAATAAATAAATTTCCAATCAAAAAGATGAATTCTCTACCAAAAATAAAATAGTATACTTTTCAATTAAAAATAATTAACTTTCAACTAAATAAGTTGTATTTTCTTATGTTCTATTAATGAGTTCGCATTTGAGCGAAAAATAATTACCTTAGCGTCGCCGTAATCTGTGTAACTAGAGAGCCAATCGGAGGGCGTGTTTTCATTAGGCTTTCCGTGTTTATCCAATTTGCCCTCAACTATCAGTCGCTTCTTGATGGAAGCTTTGGGACCCAAGCCCCACTTTCTTGGATAAGCATCTCTTTCCATAATCACTCGCTTGATCTTTGCAACAACGCCATGATCACAAGCTGACATCGTTGGAGTAGTCATGAGGGCAATAGCTGGAAGTTACATTTGTTTCTTATAGTAAATTTAACATTTCAATACCAAGAAAGCTGTCTATATAAACATCCTAATTTTTCGCAAGATTGAGGATTCCTATGATCAGAAAACCCCAACTGCGAGGAAAGGAATATTTACCCAGTGCAACTGCTTCTCCCTTAGTCGTTACAATTACGATCTCCTGATTCAGTTCGATTCCATGGTCGTACATTAGTACTCCGGGTAGCATAATTTTTGCTCCATAACATATAGCATTTACCTAAATACAGGTACATACCATCAGAAATATTCTGGAGCTTACATTTGTATCATTCGAAAAGCAATATTAAAAGCTTCAACAGGGTGTCTAGTGTCTACTCAAATCCTGGAAAAAAATTCCCTGACATTTCCAGCTTTTTTTTCAAGTATCTCAATATTTTTCTGGATACAATTTTTCATAGTACAACGAAGTTTCAACAAGAGTTGAATTTTCATACAAGAAAGATTTTTCAGCCAAGAAAAACAAAAATTCGAACAGATTGTTGAATTTTCAAACCAAAAAGACGAATTTTCTACAAAAAAGTTGAATTTATAACCAAATAGTTCATTTTCAACCAAACCGTTGATTTTTCTACCAAGTTGTTGAAATTTCAAGACGAAAAGACAAATTTTCTACAAAATAGTTGTATTTCTGAACAAAAAATATTAATTTTCAACAAAAAAAGTTAATTTTCGAACAAATAGTTGAACTTTCAACAAAATAGTTAAATAATTAACCAAAAAAGTTTTAATTACTACTAAAAGAGATAAGTTTTCAACTAAATAGTTGAATTTTCAAGCCAAAAATAAGATTTTTCTACAGAACAATCGAATTTTCAACCTCAAAATTTCGCGAGTTTATTATGAACAATGTTTTTTTTTAGTTTTTGTAAATATCTAAATATGTAAAAATAGTAATATTCATATGTAAAGTTAAATAAATGTTACCTTGAATTCAATTTAAAACGCTTCAAATTCCTAACTTATCGAGTAAAAATATTGCATTTTCAACCAAACACATAGTTGAATTTTCAATTAAAAAAAATAACCTTTCAACGAAAATAATGAATCTTTAACTAGAACAGTTGAATTTTAAACCAAAAAGTTGAATTTTCAACTAAAATTATGAATGATGAAGAAGTGTAATTTTCGACCAAAGAAGACGAAGTTTCAACAAAATACATGCATTTTTACATTTTTAGTTTAAACAATTAATTTTCAACCAAAGAGATAAATTTTCAACTGAAATGATGGAATATTGAACTGGATTACTTAAATTTTAAGTCACAAAGGTTAATTTTTAACCAAAAAAGATATTTTTAACTAAAGAGTTTAAGTTTCAACTAAGTAGTTGAATTTTAAACAAAAAAGAGGAATTTTTAACCAGGGAGATTAATTTTCTCCCAAAAAGACGAATTTTCAAACAAATAGTTGAATTTTCAACTAAAAAAGATAAAATTTTGACCAAACACGGAATAATTAAATTTTCAACCAACAAAAACAACCAGTTTTCCACAAAATAGTTGAATTTGCAACAAAAGTGATGAAATTTTAATTAAAATTATGAATCGTTAACTGGAGTAGTTGACTTTTCAACCAAAAAGATGAATTTTCAACTAAAATAATGAATTTTCAACCAAGAAGATTAATTTTTTCAACAAAAAATAACGAATTTCCAACAAAATACATGAATTTTCAACCAAAATCTTTAAACAACATAGTTAAATTTTCAATTAAAATGAAGAATCTTTAAGAAAAAAATATAATTTTTAACAAAAGAGTTTAGCTTTCAACCAAGCACTTGAAATTGTACAATGCAGTTGAATTCAACCAAAAAGATTTTAATTTTTAATTAAAAACAGTTGAATTAAACTACAAAAGACGAACTTTCAACTAAGACAGATTCTTCAGCCAAGAAGATTAATATTTTCCACCAAAAAGGACGAATTTTCAACCAAAAACTTGCATTTTTAACTGAAAAAAAAATAAATTTTCAACAAAAAATAGAATAGTTCTATTTTCAGTTAAAAAATTAATTTCCAACTAAAAAAAACAACAACTTTTCAACAAAATAGTTAAATCCATTAATATAAAGCTACTTTCACGAATGAAACAGTATTTTTATTTTATTTAATTTTATAATTTAAAAAAATCAAGTACGCCCTCGAAAAAAAATTCCCGAATCAAAAAAAAAAAATTCGCTGGAAATTCCGGGCTTTCCAGGAGAGTAAGACACCCTGTTCAACATAATGTACTTTCGAAAATAATACATATTTAGGAAATAAAAAAGAATAAATTCGATACCTTAATGTTAAAAGAACCTCTCTCTGAGGGTACGTCTATAATGACCACCCTGGCCTCGCACAGTTGTTAAAACACAGAATTTACTATTCCTAATCATCTATAATATTAATTTATTAATTTATTATTAATTGATTAATTATAATTAATGAATAATTGAATTAATTATTAATTAATATCTATAATAATATTTGACCAATAAAGTGACAGAAGTTAACATCTTCTGCAATATGATCATTCAAATATTTCGCATTTTTTAAAACAATTGTCTCGGAATATGTATAGTTTATACAGTTTCCCAATTTGATTTATTTTTTCAGTTTCTAGGGATTCAATTTCTATATTTAATTTAGAAATTTTGTTTTGGCAAATTATATTGCAAGACATTCTTGAATATATTACCACCATCGATTAATTAAATAATACTTAAAACATTTCTAGAAATCATTTCTAGAATTTGTCTCTAGAATCCACGAATCTGAATGATAATTCAAATTTTTATTTTACCTTCTTATATTTAATATTTAGTGCATATTTACGTAAAATTAATCTGGGTACTATATAATTTTCGAAAGATTGTTACATTTTCAACCAAACTGATGAAGTTTCAACTCAAGTGATGAAGCCTTAACTGCAATAGATGAATTTTTAATAAAAGAGTTGAATTTTCAACCAAGTTGTATTATTTCCGACCAACAATATGTATTTTCAACTAAAATGACTTGAACTTTCACTCAAAACGATTAATTTTCAAACGAGAAGATTTCTGAACTCCTTGATTCTTAATTGAAATCTTCCGAACTTCTTGAATTTTTCTAAATTCATTGGATTCTTCCGAACTCCTTGCATTCTTCTAAATTCATTGAATTCTTCTAAGTTCAGTAAATTGTTCCAAATTCCTTGAATTATTCGGAACTCCTTGAATTCTTCTAAGTTTATTAAATTGTTCCAAATTCCTTGAATTCTTCCGAACTTTTTGAATTCTTCTAAATTTATTGAATTCTTACAAATTCCTTGAATTCTCCCGAGCTACTTGAATTCTATTAAGTTCATTGCACTTTTCCAAATTCCTGGAATTCATCCAAATTCCTTCAATTCTTCCAAGTTCCTTGAATTCTTTCGAACTCCATGAACTCTTTTAAGTTCATTGAACTCTTGTAAGTTCATTGAACTCTTTCAAATTCCTTGAATTCTTCTAAAGTCATTTAATTCTTTCGAACTCCTTGAATTCTTTCAAGTGGATTAAACTCTTCCAAATTCCTTGAATTCTTCCGAACTTCTTGAATTC
>CAKNXH010068937.1:0-21548 GCA_932178445.1 Andricus quercusramuli
CTTGAATTCTTTCAAGTGCATTAAACTCTTCCGAATTCCTTGAATTCTTTTTAATTCATTGAATTCTTCTAAATTCCTTAAATTCTTCCGAACTTGTCCGAATTCCTCGAATTCTTCTAAATTCATTGAATTCTATCAAATTCATTGAATTCTTCCGTACTCCTTGAATTCTTTAAGCTCATTGAACTCTTCCGAATTCCTAGAATCCTTCTAAACTCATTGAATTCTTCCAAATTCCTTGAATTCTTCCGTCCTCCTTGAATTCTTGTAAGTTCACAGAACTCTTCCGAATTCTTCTAAATTCTTTGAATTCTTGAGAATTCCTCTGAATTCTGTACATTATTCCGAAGTCCTGAAATTCAAGGAAATGCAGAAGATTTCAAGGAAGTTAAAAGAATTTGAATGAGTTTAAGAGCATTTCAAATGATTCAAATTATTCAAACGAATTCAAAAGAATACAACGAACTTTTAAACTAGCTGCGAATTTGATCTCGAGTGTTCCCACTTTGTTTGTATTTATAATTATATGGAAGTTCACGAGCGCTTTGCTTCCCGTTAGCCTATGTATATGCTTCCCCATAGAGGAAACATTAGTGATTTTTTTGAATGATAGACAAACCAAAGTCTTCATTTTTATCAATTTAAAAATAATAATTACAACAAAAATTTTGAATACAAAGACAAATCAGACAAATCAAATTTTATATTCGAAATTATAATTTTTTGAGCTGTAAAAGGGAAGAGAAAAGTTCTATCGCACCCTATCCCTTTCCTAGCTTTATGATTTCTTTACAAAAATTGTCAGAATTATTCTATTTGAAAATTTATGATCAAAAAGTCTTTTCTATTCATGTGTCAACTTTGAATTATGTCGATTAAACAAGTTGTTTTGTATGAAACATATGTTTCAAATATTATAAATGAGCATAACTTCCTTAATCTTCAATAAAGTGCATTAATATTATAGATAAATCGATTTGCCTCGAATCAAGAAATCTTTTCCGTTCTTGCATCAATTTTGAATTATATTAGTTAAAAAATGTTTACTATATAAAACCTGTGTTTTCAAAATATTATGCATTACCATAATAACTTCCTCACTCTTTGATAAAATATTACATTTGATATTTTTATTATTATATATATAATATATTATTTATTATATTATATATATTATATATATTTTTATATTTAATATTTTATATTTGATCAATATTATAGGTCAATCGATTTGTCTCGAACCAAGGAATATTTTATATTCTTCCATCAACTTTGAATGATGTTAATGAAAAAAGCCCTCCAAATTTCATCAATTTATCTGCAACCGTTTTCAAGTGATCGTGTTCACAAAAAAGTGTGACATCAACACACACATCCGGATAATTGCTTAGAACATTGTATTAGACATTTTTAGATTGAGGAAGGTTTAATTAAATGAATTTAAAACTGTTCGAAAATGTTATCATTACAAAGCTTCCTCTATGAGGAAGCCAAAATAAAAATAATTCTAAATTGAACTAAACCAGAGTGTACTAATTACTAAACCTGACTGATATTTACCACGTATGTGTACTGAAATAAGAGGCAAACTTAAAAATTAGAGTAGTCAAGTCAGTTCAGTCGATTATCTGACCAACGCTAGAGTGGTCGTTTTAAATCTACACTCTGAGAGATGTTCTTTTGACATGGAGATATAGAAATGCAGAAAAAAAGAGGGAAGAACTTACAGCGCTGTCCTTGACGATAATTCTTTTGTGATTGACGAGAAGAGCTTCGAGTGGCTTAATAACTCTACGAAGGTAGGACTCGTCGTTGTGGTTTTCATACAACCACTGGGCATCGAGGATGTCATGCATTGTCACGAGTGCATCTTTTTCAGACTGGATTCCAGAACGATTTCTCCGGAGTTCTTGCATCTGACATCCTGTGCCCAAAAAGAGGCCAAGATGAACGCAAATTGTTCTGACGTAGGAGCCGGCTTCGCAGCTAAGTTTGAAAATGCCCATGTTGCGTTCCGCGTCATAGTCGAGGAACCAACTGTCGTAAACTGTCCTGACTCGCAACTGACGTTTCACTGCGGATATCAGAGGTGGTCTTTGGAAAAGGGCACCCTTTAACCTTTCCAATGCTTGACTGATCTGCAAGGATAAATTTATAAAATAGTTTCTTCTAGATGTTTTCAATTAATTACCGGGATCACAGCGCGAACAGAGCTCAAAAAAGGGGAAATAGGGTAATTTTTGGCAAAAAATACGCGCACTACAGCACGCAGGAAGCATTACATTGCTACTTCGTAACATATAAATATAAAAAAGGTTACTATATTTCAAATTTTTAAATTTTACAATTTAATCACTTCAAAAATAATAATTCGCGAGGCATGGTTTTATTTTTCAAGCAAAAAGTTGATATTTTTCACAGATTAATGTGAAAAGGGTCTTGTAAAATTAGAAAATAAAAAATATTCCGTTTTCAATGATTTTTCTTTCTTTTGAATTGTTTGGAATTAAGCTCTTTCAAATCCTTTTGAATTCTTTTAACTTCCTTGAAATGAACTAAATTCCTCCGATTTCCTAGATGTATCTGAATTCATGTAAATGGTCTGAATGATCTTAATTCCTTGAATTCGTGGACTTTCCTAAATTCTTATAACTCTCTGAATTCCAAGGGAATTTGAGAGCATTTAGGAAATTCACGGAATTTCAGGAATTTAGAATATTTAATGAATTCTGGGAATTCAGAATATTCAAGGATTTCAGGGAATTTAGAGATTTTCACGAATTCAGAGAATAAAAGGAATTCAGAATATTCAACAAATTCAGGATATTCAGAGAATTTAAGAAATTTCAAGGATTTAATTGAATTTAAACAATTTCAAGGATTTTAGAGCGTTTAACAAATTCAAAGAACTTCAAGAATTCAGGGAATTCAGAATGTTAGAGGATTTTAGGGAATTCAGAGATTTATTCAATTATCTAAAGTTTTTAGTTTAAAATTATACAATTTCAAACGTTTATTTAAGAAAATGAGGAAATTTCGGGTTAAAATTAGTTAACTAATCATTGGTTTTAATTTGTTTTTTCAACTATAAAATATAATTATTTTGAAACGATAAAATTTTGAAAGATTTAAAAATGAAACCAAAACAATTTTAAAGTTTTCGATATATGCTTGCAATTCAAGATTGTTTAATTTTGAACGATTCCAGTTCTGAATAATATAATGTTGAAAGTGCGAAGCTGAAATCTGATCAACAAGATATTATTTTTTTTTAATTTACTATTAATTTACTTTCTAAAAATTCATTAATTAATAATTAATCTTTAAAATTGGAGTGCTTTTAATTTCGACTATTTATAATAAAAAAATTATGCATGTTTTAAGTTTTACAAATCAAAATTCTGTAACGTTGATACTTTACATTCGTAAATTTTTGTAAATTTGACTTTTGATTTCCAAAATCATCCAAAATTAAGATTTCTTATTTATAAATCTTTACAATTAAAGAGTTTTTTATTTGGACAATAAAAAATAAAAAATTATGCAAGTTTTAAGTTTTACCATTAAAAATGATGTAATTTTAATTACTTCCTTTCGTAATTTCTTCAATTTGGAAGATTTAGAATTGAAAACTTGACCTATGATCTTCAAAATCATCAAAATTTAAGAATCTTTATTTACACATTTTTAAAATTAAAAGCTGCATCATTTTAAATTATACACATTTAAAATTTAAGGATCTTCAATTACAAATCTTTAGGATAGACCTATTTTAAAAAAATGTTCAAAATTTTAAGATCTTAATTGAAAATTAAACAAGATGGAAAACTTTTTACTGTACGTATCTTCAAAATGGATCAGTGTCAAAAATGGAAGACATAAGTAATACTCAGAATTCCAGAATGTCTTTTAAGAACATCTTATTACAATATAAAATCCTACATTAACTCATTAATTTTTGTCTTTGCTTCTAATTCCTGTAAGGATAAAATTATATATTTAAATGAAAGTTACAGATTACTGAAAGCTGATTGAAATAAAAATAAAATTCAATTTATATGAAAACCGATGTAGCAACTTTGATATAAAATTATTAATTATATGTTATTGTACTTGAAAGTTAAGCATAATAATTAATTTTATAATTGAGCATTTTAATGTTATAACTAAGCAATCAAAATAAGGAACATATAAATGCGCTTAGCGCGCTATTTTTGCTTAATTATAATTAATCAAGATGTTTAAAAATGTGTGGTCAATTTTTGTATACCTTTTGCACATTGTCGACGGGCGAATGGAGTTTGAATACAGCCACGTACTCTTTTCCTGCAGATTGTTGAGATTTGGCAAGACGAGTAGCTCTATCAATACAAACAATAAGACAACCAGATACTTTGGGATCCAGAGTACCCGAGTGTCCAGTTTTTTCGACCTTCAGAATCCTTTTTATCCATGCGACGACCTCGTGAGAAGACGGATTCGAAGGCTTATCTAAATTAATGCATCCCGACTTTACGTATTCAGATAAAGTTCGGTGAAGGGGAGTTGATCCACAGGAGAGAGGAGTAAAATGTTTGGTACGCGTCAACATTTTATCGAAGTTCTGAAAGAATAAACATATTTTTCATTCTTCCTTGATAACATTGATATTCTAGCAAAATAAAAAAGGCTGGTGCTTCCTACGCTAACGTAAACTGATCTCGCAAAACTGAATCAACGTAAAGTGGGAGTCAAGTGTTCTACGCTCCACTTTGCGCAACTATTTTTCTATAATTTATCGTATAAATAAATTTATTTAATAAAGTTTATAATTGAATTATGAATATTAAATAGGTTTAGTTATAATTTGCTTAAAATTTCGTGTTTTTGTAAAACCCAAATTTAAACGCTCTAAAATTTGAATTCTCAACGAAAAATATAATAGTTGTTATTTCAACCGAAAAAGACAAATTTTCAATAAAAACAGTTTAATATTTTAGCAAAACAGTTGCATTTTCCACCAAAAATGACGAATTTTCAACAAAATAATTACATTTTTAACCATAAAGATGAATTTTGAACCATGAAGATTAATTTTCTACCAAAAACACTAATTTGTATCAATACACATGAATATTCAATAAAATAGTTCAATTTTCAATGAAAAAAGATAAATTTTCAACCAAAAAAGAAAAAGTTTGATTTTCATTTTAAGAAAATAGTTTTAACCAAAGAAATTAGCGAATCTTTAACCAAATATTTAAATTTTAAATTCAAGAGATGAATTTTCAACTAAAAATGATGTATCTTCAACTAAAAAAATTAATTTTTAACAAAGCAGTCTGAATTTGAAGCAAGTAGTTGCATTTTTGACCAAAAAATATTTTTATTTTGAATTAAATATTGCAATTCCATCAAAAAAGAGGAATTTTCTGCAAAACAGTTGAATTTCCAACCAAAACGGATGATTTTTCAACAGAATTGTTAAATCTTCAACGAAATAATTACATTTTTTACCGAAAAGATGAATTTTCATAAAAATACGTGAACATTCGATGAAATAGTTGAATTTTTAATTAAAAAATATAAATTTATAACCAAAAATTTATACTTTCAATTCAACAGATGAATTTTCAACCAAAATTATATATCTTCAACCAAAAAAATTATTTTTTCAAAAAAGTAGTTCGATTTTCAACCAAGAAGTTGTATTTTTAATAAAAAATATGAATTCTCTACGAAAAATGTGATAGTTAAATTTTCACTTCAAAAATTAACTTTTCACAAAAAAAAATGTCAACCAGTGATAAATTTTCATATAAATTTATGAATTTTCAAATAATTTTCGACCAAACTGATAAATTTTCAATTCAAATGATGAATCCTCAACTGGAAAAGTTGAATTTTTAAACAAAAAGGTGAATTTTCAAGTAAAATGATGTATCTGCGAATAAAACAGAATTTTGAACAAAAAAAAATAAATTTTCAACCAAGAAGATAAATTTTTTAACAAAAAGAAATACGAATTTTCGACAAAATACATGAATTTTCAACTACAAAAGACAAACTGTTGACCAAAGAGATGAATTTTCAACCAAAATGTTGAATCTTTAATTGGAATAATTGAATTTTAAAACAAAAAGATAAATTTTCAACCAAAAATGGTCAATCTTTAGCTAGAATAATTGAATTTTCAAACAATAAGATTAATTTTCAACGAAAAAGATCAATTCTACCAAGAAGGCGACTTATCAAATAAAATTGATAATTAGCCAACGAAAAATTAAGTAGTTAAATTTTTAGTGAAAAAATTAATGTTCAATCGAATAAAAAAATCAAGCAATAATCAATAATAAAATAATCAATTTAAAAAATCAAAAAAAGTTACAGTTTGAACTGGAATAGTTAAGTTTTCACCAAACCAATTAATTTTCAGCCAAAGAAAATACGAATTTGAATAAAATGGCTCATTTTTCAACCAAAATGAGGAATTTTGAATTAAAATCATGAATCTCAAGAAAAATTTTTTTTTTAGCAAAATAGTTCAACTTTGAACCAAATAATTAAATTTCCATTAAAAAAAAGGGTGAATTCTGAATGAAAAAGATAGTAGATGACTTTTCAACCAAAGAAGATTTTAATCTTTAATAAAAAAAAGTTGAATTCAACCAGAAAAAACACTTTTCAACATGAGTTGAATTTTCAACTTGGACAGATTTTTCAGGCAAGAGAGAAAAATTGCAAAGAAACTGTTGAATTTTCAAGTAAAAAGATTAAGCTTCAACTAAGGAGATTCATTTTTTATAAAAAAAAGACGAATTTTCAACTCAAAAAAATAAACTTTCAACCAAAAATTGAAGAGTTAAATTTTCAATTGAAAAATTAATGTTCAACCAAAGGGTTGAAATTTCAACTGAAATGATGGAATATTACATTGGAATAGTTACATTTTGAGGTATAAAAAAAACACAACCAAATTAAAAATCAATTTAAAAAAAAAAGTTACACTATAAAAATAAGTCACATTTTCGAACAAAGTTATGAATTTTCAACTAAAAATGGTGAATCTGAAACTGAAATAGTTTAATTTTCAACCAATAAGATGAATTTTAAACAAAAAAAGGATGAATCTTCAACTATATTAATTAAATTTTAAACAAAAAAGCTTAATTTTCAACCAAGAAAATTAATTTCTTCCAAAAAGACGAATTTTCAACTAAAAAGGATAATCTTTCAACCAAAAATTAAATAGTTAAATTTGTAGTATAAAAATTAATGTACGACGAGAGAGATGAATTTGTAAATAAATCAATGGAATATTCAACTGGAATAGCTAAATTTTCAGTAAAAAAAAAATTCAATTTGAAAAAGATTTCTACACATGAATTTTCAATTAAAATTATGAATCTTCAAACAAGTATGTATTTAAATTTGCATTCCAAAATATATTAATTCTGAATGAAAAAGATAGTAGTTCATATTTCAACCAAACAAAATTATAATTTTTAATACAAAAAAAAAGTTGAATGCAACCAAAAGAGAGACTTTTCAACATGAGTTGAATTTTCAACTAAGAAAGATTTTTCATTCAAAAGGGAGAAAACAGTGCACAAAACACTGTTGAATTCGCAAGCAAAAATATGTTTTTTCCACGAAGATCAATTTTCTACCAACAATAGAATAATTAAATTTTCATTAAAAAAAAATTAATTTCAAGCCAGAAGAAAAAACTAATTTTCAACAAAAGCGTTTAATTTTCAACCAAGAAGGTTTCTCAGTCAAGAAACAAATACCATTGTTGAATTATCTACAAAACAGTAGACTCTTCAACCTGAAAATATGAATATTAATAAATATAATTAATTAATAAATATATAATTATACTCTTGAAATCCATTTTCCTCTATTTTCTGTTAAGAGTAAACAATACTTTATTTTGACTTATGAGAACTTCAAAGCTAAAAAAAACCTTGAAAAATAAAAGCCTCATACAACAATCAAAATCAAAATATAGCTTTGACAGCACCAACTCTGCCACGATTTAACTTCCCGAAATGTTCCACTTCGTGTAAATATAGTTTTACAAAGTCGCTTCACGTTAGCGTAGGTTTAGCCACTCCAAATAAAAAAATTTTGTCAAGTCCCAGGAAGAAAATTTAAAGACTAACCTTAAACAAAAGTGGCCAATCTTTACAGTCTAGTTTTCCGAGTTCGTCAGACGGTTCCATTTCACACTTCATTTTCACCTGCATTTCCCCCAGGGACTTCTTTTTACTCTTCTTCTTCTCTTTTTCTGGAATAATTATAAAGCAAACATTGATAGCATAACACGCAGAAGTTGCTAACCTCAAAAGCTAACATCAAGGAGCAAATTATAATTGGGAGAATTTATTGGAGGGATTGGTTAGGAAATAAAAAGTTAAAAAGATTGCGAACTGAATAAACGAGAACTTAATTTAGATAGGGTTGTAAATTGTGAAGAAACATCCTACCGGAAAATAGACCCAGCACGTGTTTACCATGACGCCTTTGGAGCGTGATCGGAAATTCAAGTTTTTGAAAGAATTTTAAGTCGGCAAAGGGAAAAATCACAGAAACAATTTTAGTGAGAATTTAGTTAACAAATTTATTAATAAAAATAGTGTTTATTTACCTATTTCAGCCATGTTGATGGAAGAAAATATAAAACGCAACACGTGTACTAATCTTTTTTACACTTTTCACCACATTTGCACCGCACTTTTGGAGTGTTTCAATATTGTGAACGAAGCTTGATGAAAAAACATTTTTCTGGCGACATTGAATTAAAATTTGATTGATTGAAAAAGAATGGCAGGTTTCTGGTAGCCAATCACGTGCGAGAACCGTAGATGTTTCTAGGTTTGATCACTGGTGTCGCTAATGTCGTTACGTTTGGAGCGCGAAAATTTGAAATTTAATTTTCTATTAGACTTTTTTCGCATTATCATGCGAAGTATATTACAAAAATCTCAATAAGATTCAGCAATCAGGATTTAGTTATCATATTTTCAAGATTTCAACACAAAATACGGGCTCTCTTCCTTTTTTCAGTCTCCTTTTGCGTAATAAGAGTAATGACTAATAAGTGAATTTTCAAAGCTGTGAATGCAGCTTAAAGCTAGTGCCGGTAGTGCCCCCTGGTAGGATTTGAATCAATGAAAATTTTCACGGTATGATATGTTTCATTAGAACAAAGTTTCAGAAACGTTCAAAAGTTTCCCATATTATTGCATTTTCAAAGAAATATAATTATTTTTAACCAAAGTTGAATTTACAACCGCAGATATGAATTTTTAACTAAAATGGTGAATCATTAAACCAAAAAGACAAATTCTCAACTTTCTACTGAAAATTTTCCACCAAAATAGACAAATTTTGAAGAAACAAGTAACATTTTCGACCAAAGACATAAATTTTTTAACTTTTATGATGAATTTTTAATTTGAATAGTTAAATTTTTTGTTAAAATCGTTCATTTTAACTAAAACACATGAATTTCTAACAAAATAGTTATAATTCTAGTTTTAATTAAATTTTTACTAATAAAAGTATTTTTTAACCAAAAAACAACCAATTTTTAAACAAAAGAGCTGCATTTTCAAATAAAATGATGGATTCCTCACAAAAAAAAAGAATTTTTAATAACTTAGTATAACTTTTAACAAAGCAATTGAGTTTTTGAACTAAAAAGATGAATTTTCTACTAAGAAGATTAATTTTCAATCAAAAAAGACTAATTTTATTTTCTTAGCTTAGAAAGCTACTCTAAGAAAGTAAAGCTAATTTAACACAACATACTTTTTGCGGTTTACACACTTTGAATCCAGACTCCACAAAGTGTGTTAGACCTAGGAGCATTTGAAGGGTTGCAATACAGAACTAGATAACCAATATATTTGTCCGAACATTGGCTTTTTGCATAAAAAATGCTTAAAAAATCAAATACATGTTGTGTTAAAAGGATTTTCTCAACAGCTCATTTTTAAATGCAATAAAATAATGAAATACATCTTTTTTGCAAAGAAAAAGTCCTTAAAGAAAAATATTTGTAACTTTTTTCACCACGAAAGTACCGCAATCAAATTCAAACCTAAAATCTTAAATCTTTATTTTCTACAAAAAGCCACTTTCATCAGCGTTTTCACTCAACATTATTGCCTAACGATCAGAAAAGTTATTTCTCGAAATTATTATCGTTTATTTAAAAAAAATAGATATAATTTTCTTCTTTTTATAGAACTTTCAACGAAAATTCGTCTGTCACAGTGCGATACCGTCATACTAAATCTCTATTTTCCTGGAACAGAGTAATTTTTTTTTTAACTTATTCATCCTTATTCAGCCTCATCCCCATGTCTCGAGAACAAGTTTTTATTAACTTTTTATATTGAAAAATAGATCTTCAGTCGGTATCTGAAGATGAAAATCGCACTTTTATCGTGATTCGTAACCAAACCTGTTCCAATTTTAGGTTCTTATCACTTTGCGATTGTAAAATTCCACATTATGTTTTTCGGAACTGGATAATACTTTTTAATCATACTTTTTTTGGCCTCAATTTAGAAACGCTTCAGCTCGGAAGTAAACTTATGTTTTATCTTTAAACGGTGATTTCGATTTTACAGAATATTAATTCATTCTCCTGAAAAATTCCGATTTTGTTGGTTATCTAGTTATGTACTGCAACCCTGATATCGTATTATTATAATTATATAAATATTCATACAGAGTTAAATGTTTAAAATATTTCATAGCATTTTTTGAATAATTTAAATTTTCCCGCTCTCATATTTGAAACTTTGAAACGTTTCCAAAGTTTCATGAAACTTTCTAAACATACCCTCTAGATCTCTGTCTACACTAGAGGCTCTAGTGACGAATGAAATAAATATTTTTACGACCATTTAGGGCCCTTTCACACGATTACATTTCCGCAAGTTGCGGAGTTGCGCAAGCAAAGATAGAGATTTTTCCGCCAGCGGAAAAATCTCTGAATGGCGGTAATTTGAATGCTCGATTTTTTTAAAAAGAAACTTTGATGTTTTTCAAATTATGGGCAAGTGTATGAAGCTTAAAAATAATTCTGGAGGAATAACGGCGATGAATTAAATACATTTTTAAGTGTTTTGATGAAAAGAAACAAGCCCATGCCAAATCATATAATTTCTCTACAAGTTCTGTGCACATACGTTTCGGTTTTTACCTGATTTGTATCGCTCTTTCAACAAAATATTTTTTTTTGCACAGAAGGTAAGTGTAATTAGTATTTGTTAACATAAAAATATTATGCTTTTGCAAACAACAGCATAACATGTTAATTTATTATGTTAACAACTGTCAAAAATACTTACCTTATGGGCACGAAAATATTGGATTGCTTGAGAAGCGAGACCAAACAGGAAACCTCCGAAACTCATGCATACATAACTTTGAGAGAAATCAGCTGATTTGGCATGTGCTCGTTTCTTTCCGTCAAAACATTGAAAAATGTATTTAATTCATCGTCTTCATTCGTCCATAATTATTTTTAGCTCAATAAACTTGCCTATAATTTGAAAAACATCAAATTTTCTATTTAAAAAAAATCAAGCATTCAAATTACCGCCATTCGGAGATTTTTCCGCTGACGGAATTGCGGATCTGTAATCGTGTGAAAGGGCCCTTACGACCTCGATCACCTCCATCCATTGATCTCTATCTAGTTGCGATTCATTTAATGGTCTTTGACGTAATAAAAATATTTCTGGACAGTAAACTGGACAATAAAAAATTCCACTTCGTTCATTGGTTGACAACAATCACTGGGCCAATTAGATTTTGTGCATAAATTCGAAAACCAATCAAAAATAGTGAAAACTTGTCCATCGAACATTTCTTGAAAATCATCGATCTTGCAAACAAGCGAAGACGGATGTCCCAATCTGCGTCCCGCTGAAAGTGAATCCGCTGGAATGTTCATTAATGTTGCTCCAAAAACTTGTCAGATCTTGTTAGCCTGTTCGTTGTTTAGTTAATAAAAATCGATGACGTGCGCGGTAGTGGTGTTCATGTGTTAAAAGATCATAAGTATCATTATCACAAAAACATAGTGGTTCGGAAAATGTGGTGGAGCGGGTGTTTTGTTTCCCCCCCTTTGTGCGTTTGATTGATAGTGCAAAAACATTAATAAATATATAAATAATGGCTGACGTTATTTGCATTTCGTCAGATGGCGATGATTCGGATTTTGCACCGCGAAAGGTTTGAACTTTTTATTTTGTAAATGTTCTGTTTATGATTACATAACCTGAAATTTTTTTGCTGAAAACTCACTGCATCCAAATTTTTTTGTGATTTGATTTCCTGTCATGAATCTTCACTTTGGACATGTTAATGTACCTTTTTCTTTAAGTTTTGTTTCGGAAAAGTGTGCTGTCTGCGTGCGCAGAAAATTTGAAGTAAATAAGCGAAAACGTTAATCTGTCATAAATAGTCTTTAATATTTTCCTTGGTTAAAGCTAGGTTTTGAAAATTCGTTGAAATATCTTTTATTCACGAAGTTGTAATTATAATTCAGTTCATTAATGGAATGTGTTTTAAACTAATCCGCAAAATGGACAAATATTGGATGAAAAAAAAGTCAATTAAACGTTTTTTTGTCTTATGTAAAAGATGTAGATTAGTAAAAATTAGTAAATTTTGTTGTAAAAACTTGTTTTCAATGTTCGAATTGTTTGAACTATTTTATTATTGACAAAAAAAAGTTACACCTTTCCATATGCGTCACTAGTAATAGTGGATGGTAGAAAAAATCTATTAAATAATGAATGTTTAAAACTTACACTATTCTTTTTTGTTTAAAATTCAAAAATATTCTTTTATATCACTAGAAACATACACACGTGCAATAAATAGACAATCAAACTGTTGCATTTCTGTTAAAAAATACCAATTTTAGAAGAAAAACACTAACGTAACGTAACAAAAACTTATTTAATTATTATATTTTCAAAAAAATCGAGTTTTTTCCTTTTTTAATGGATTGAAATGTTTATTTATTATACTGTCATATAAATTTCTGCACATATTGCATTTTTAACACTTGTTTTTAATTTTTTTTAAGTCTTTTTTTCTTAAGTTTTCAATAATTGAAAATGGAATGTTCAATTTTCATCATTTTTCAGCAGTTTTATTTCCAAAGGTTAAATTTTGAACTTTTGAAAATTGAAGAAAATTAAAATTTGAAAGTTAAATTTTTTCGAACGAAAAACACTAACATAGACCTAACATTGTTAAAAAAAGTATGAACTTTCTTTGAAATGTAATGATTTTTAAATAAAAATGTCCTTTTTTGAAAAAAAAAAAAAAAAACCTAACATCCGAAACTGTTCAAGATTGTAAACTTTATTATTATAAACAAAAATTATTGGATCTAATTCTAATGATTTTTCTTAAAAAATACATATTTAAGGTTAAACACCAACATAACCAGTTGTTGAAAATTTTTAATATTCTTTGAAATCTAATTTTTTGTAATATCAATAATTACCGACAAAAAACACTAACATAGCGTAATAATCATTTGTTCCAAATTGTAAATCTTCTTTTAAATTCAATGCTTTCTGTTTATAATAACCTATTTCATGTGAAAAAATCTTAACATAACCTTAAATTGTTCAAAAATTGTAAATCTTCTTTTAAATATAAATTGAAAACCCCTAGCTTAAACTAAAATTGTACAAAAAGATTTAAACTTTTTTTGAAATGATGATTTGTTACTAAAAATACTGATTTCTGGTGAAAACGCCAATATAGCCTAAAATTGTTGAAAGCTGTGAATCTTCTTTAAAATATAATTTAAAAAAAAATACCAATTTCTGACGAAAAACACGAACATAAACCAAAATGGTTCAATTTACAATGACTTTTATTTAGAAAATAAAACATCTTTCGATGTAAAACGCCAACGTAATTTAAAATTGTTAAAAAATTATGAATTTTTTTATATCTAATGATTTTTTAATAAAAATGTCCATTTCTGACGTTGATCGCTAACAGAATCCGAAATTGTTCAAATTTCTTTTATTTTACATAAAAATCATTGAATTTAAATCTAATTATTTTTGTTTAAAAATACTAATTTCAGATGAAACACACTAATTTAACCGAAACTTGTTGCAAAAATTGTGAATATTCATTGAAATGATTGTGAATATTCTTTGAAATCTAATGATTTTTTACTAAAAATGCCGTCTTCTGGTGTAAAACGCCAGCATAACTGAAAATTATCAAAAAGTGGTGAATCTTCTTTGAAATCTAATTTAAAACGAATTAAAAATACGAATTTCTAACGAAAACACTAAAATAATGCAAAATTTTTAAAAGATTTTAAATCTTGTTCAAATTATAATAATTTTTGTTTTAAAATACCAATTTTCGACGTAAAACGCCAGTGTAACCTAAAATTATTCAAAAATTACTAACCTTCAACGTCTAATGTTTCTTGTTTACAAATATCAATTTCCGGTGAAAAAAACGATAAAAAGCCGAAAAAATTAAATTCTTGGAAAAAAATTCATCTTTGAAATCTAATAACTTTTTGATAAAAAATACCTATTTTCGATGCAAAACGCTAATTTAACCTGAAATTGTTGAAATAGAAATCTAATAAATAAATCCTAATAGATAGGAATCTAGTAAATTAGATAATTTGAACTTTTTAATTTAGCCGGCCAAGATTATTCGAAAATCACAAATATTTCTCAATTCACATAAGTTTACCTATATTTTTTATTTATAAAAGTGAATATTTATAGATTTAAATGTGAAATTTGCAAATTTAATATATTAAAAACTTTAATTAATAAGAAGCCAATCAGGTTTTCACCAACAATGATTCCGAGATTTTTGGGATATTTCGTTACGTAACTTTTTTTAGATGGATTGACAATTTTGATCACATTACTCTTTAAAGTATTAATAAATAATCAAGTTAATCCATTTAAGACATTTTGTATCAGACGGGGCATTAAACAATGTTATTGTCGGATTGGGATTTTTTTCTACTATCGATACTATCTTTTTTAGTTGAAATTTAACTATTTGGTTGAAAATTCATGTATTTTGTTGAAAATTTATCTTTTTGGATGAAAATTCAACGGTTTGGTGAAGAATGTATCCATCTTATTCAAAATGCAATTCTTTTACTTGAAATGTTAGGAATGTTAAGCTTTTTTAATTGAATTTAATGTAGTATTCATATTAATATTACTTAAAGGAACATATTTCCCTTTTTTCGAGAAAAATATTTTTATTTTTCCTGTCTTTACAGGGTTTTTTTCTACTTAAAGAATTTATTTTCGATTTATATGTATCATTTCAGGCTGTGATTGCGGGTAAGTTTGACATGCGTAAATAAATGATTTTCGAATCTGAATACGCACACAAGCCTAAGGTGCACCTTTATAGTAAACAAATTTAAACAAAAATCACAAAAATTAAAAATCAGATATGACTAAGTGGTTCCCTACTGGAGATTTGTCTTATATTTTTTATTTTTTTATGCTCTGAGTTTCTTGAAAATGCATGTATTTAATTTTCTTATGTATAAAATTATCACTTTTTATATTACCATTATTGTAAATAATTTAATTTCAAAATTTTGACTCAGGTTTAAGGAAAATAATAATTTTTTCTTATTTGTTCACATTTTTCTATAATAAATAGCTTTTTAAATTTACTTATTTTCTTTTGTAATTGGCATACTGTATGTCAAATTCTTATAGAAAAATGTGAAAAGGGTAAGATAAAGTTATTTTCAAGACATTGAGAAAATAAAAACAACAACAAAATCAAACTAACTAAAGGTTTCAATTTAGGCTAGTGTTCGTATTCAGTTTGAAAAATCCTTTTTCTCCGTATAAAATTAATTATTTTAATATGCATATTATGCCCAAATTCTTATTATTTCTATATATTGGTTTGGGAAAAATCACAGAAAAACATCTTTAAATTGGTCGGGGGGTAAAAATTGTTGGTAAAAACCCGTGATTTTCAAATTGCCTGATCACTAGACACCCTGTTTATAGAAAATCCGTTTAATTAATTATTTTTTCAATAAAAACACTAAGAAAAATAAGAATGCTGCTTTTACAAATTCAGTCCATAAGTATATCGAGACAGAAATAAAAATTGTAATATTAATCATAATGGTGTGTTCCTCTCATTATAAAACACTGGAGTTGTATTGTATTTATGAAATCTTAAAAAGTCTGAGACAAATTGAAAAATTTGATCAGTTCCTTACAATTTTGATATATTCAAAAACTCAAGAGTTTAAGGTAACATTTCTACAGAAAAATATACTATTTTTTTCATTGATGGAAAATTTGATAGTTTTCATATTTTACTAACATTATTGTCATTTCCTTTATAGTATAATAAAGGTAGAGCACGTCCACGTATTATATCGGAAAAATTGATAACTGAAGACATAATCATCGTCATTGAGGAAGATTTTTACTATGAAGAGGTTTATTTTCCTACAAATTAATTTAATCGAGAGTTGTTAAATCTGAAGATAAGAGTAACTTAATACTTTCCGTAAAAAAAATTATTTATTCGTTTTAAACCCTAATCGAAAACTTGAATTGACCAGTGAAATTTTAGTTTTTAATATTCCATCTTTCTTCTTTATAGACAAAAAATAAGGGAAAGGAACCAACGTGGACTGTAGTTAAAAAACTCGACAATTCTGGCTCCAGTCCAAAATCGTTTAATGGCAACAGCGTAAAACACGAGAAACTTAATGGTCTTAATCAGGTGCGATACAAATAGAAGCAATAGAGGTTAAGGTACTGTCGTGCCAAAAATCAGATTTCTGAAGAAAAAAACTAGTTTTTCTATGATTTTAAAAATCAAAGTAATATTACTGATGATGTAATTTCAAATAAAAAAAATATGTTTAATGAAAAAAATTTAAACGTACAAAAAAGGTTATAATAATGTATTTTGCAATTGATTTTTTTTTACTATCGCTTCAAACCAATTTAAAAAAAATGTTCGAATTTAATGATTTACGGCCTATGTTGTCGGGCAAAACATTATCTACAACTCTACTGTTTCCAATTTTGAAAGTAAATTTCCCTACGGCTGGAATCGTTAAAGCATTTTTTTTTTTGTAAGAAAACATTTTCAAAACAAATGACTATATTTGAGTATTATTCTATTATATATTTTTTATTATTACTAGCAAGAGTAAGAAGAAATTCAATTAAAAAAATATTTTTAAAAGGATCATTTTTCGTAAGTTTCATCTCTGGTTGAAAATTCGTTTTTTTTTTTTTGTTGAGAATAAATTTTTTTAATTACAAATTTAACTAAGCCATATAGTTGGTTTAAAATTCGTTTTTTTTTGTTGAGAATAAATTTTTTAAATTAAAATTTTTTTTAAGTCATAGTTGGTTTGATAATTAACTTTTTCGTTAAAAATACAACACTTTTAAAAGAAATCTGCCTTCTTGGCATGCAAATCTCACTGTTTTTGTAGAAAATTCGTCTTTTTTGGTTGAAAATTCATATATTCGGGTTGAAAATGCAACTTTTTTGCAGACATTTAGCTTTTTAAGCTTGAAAATTCAACAACTTGTTTGATAATTTTTTTCTCTCTCGACTGAAAAATCTTTCTTCCTTGAAAATTAATTTTTTAAACTGATTTAACTATTCCTGTTTTTGTTAAAAATATCTCTTCTTTATTTGAAAATTCAGGTACTTAGTTGTAAATTATTTTTTTAATCAACTATTTGGTTGAAAATTCATCGGTGTAGTTTGAAAATGCAACTGTTTGGTTAAAAATTAAACTTTTCATTTGAAATTTAATTATTTTATCAAAAAGTTTATCTTTTTAAATTGAAAATTTGACTGTTTACTAGAAAACTCATATTTTTGGCTTGAAAATTCAATTATTTGCTTGAAAATTGACCCTTTTTTTTTTTTAAATTCAACTATTTGTTGAAAATTTATCTTTTTTACTTTGGGATTCAACTATTTAGTTGAAAATACATCTTTGTAGTTATTTTGTTTTAAATTTCGTTTTTTTTTGTTGTTGAAAATTAATAACTTTTAGTTAAAAATTCAACTATTTGGTTTACTTATTTTCAAAATTGGAAACAGTCAAGTTGTAGGGAATGTTTCCCCCGAAAAAAACAAGCCACGATTTAATAAAAATTCATCATTTTTAAAAAATTTGTGAGGCTTGAGAGGAAGAAAAAAATTCATTCACAAAAAATATGGTTAAAATAATTATTTATCGTAAGTTTTAAACTATTTCTATTACAAAATCACGTTTTTTTTATAAGACACGACTGATAATATAATGTAAATTCTTAAAATCATAAATCATTTTTCCATTACAACCTATTTTTGGCAGGACAACTACCTTAAAGTCATATATGTGTAGTAGATAATTCTCTATTACATTTTTTTCAAACACCTAAACTTGCTTTCAAATTAAAATATTGAAAAGTAAAAAAATGTATTGTCTAAATTTTAAAGTAATTAAATAAACTTTACTAAAAACTACTTCAATGCAGGTAATTTATCCTAGTATTATTTGTTGTGAATTCATTAATATATTTATATGGAAATATTTGAACACTTTGAAAATTTATTGGACTCCTTGGAATTTTTTAGAACATTTTAAAATCTAATAAAACTAATTAAAAATGCAATGTTTTAAAAAATAGAAGCATTGAAAATTGATTGCTTCGAAATAAAAACAATGTTGAAGAAAAAAATATCTAATTAGATATCATAAAAAAGGACAAATTCGTTTTCTTTTTTGGTAGGAAATTAATTTTTGTTTGTTTGAAAATTCTACTATTTTGTACCAAATCTGTCTTTTTGACTTGAAAGTTCAACTGTTTTGTTAAAAATTCGTTTTTAGTTAAAACTCTATTATCATGGTAGAAAAGTAAACTATTTTGTTAAAAATTCATATTTTTGGGTTGTAAATTGAACTGTTTTTTAGACCTTTCACATTTTTACTTGAAAATTCAACCATTTTGTTTGAATTTGTGTTTCTCTATTGACTGAAAAATCTTTCTTGGTAGAAAATTTAACTCTTTTGTTGGAAATTCGTCTTCTTTGGTTAAATTTAACTGTTTTTTTATTAAAAATTAAGATCTTTTTAGGTTGAAATATGAACTACTACATTTTTAGTGGAGAATTTTTTTTTTTTCATCAAACTAGTGGGTTGAATATTGAACTCTTTTGTTAAAACTCGATTTTGTTGTTGAAGATTCATAGTTTTAATTGAAAATTCATCTTTGGTTGAGAATTTAAAATCATATAAAATGCAATGCTTTAAAAAATTGAAGCATTGAAATTTGTTTGCTTCAAAATGAGAAAAATGTTGAAGTAAAACAATTTTAATTAAATATCATAAAAGAAGACAAATTAAAAAGTTACTAAAAATACCGATCTCCAGTGTAAAACGTCAACATAACCTAAAATTGTTAAAAAATTGTGCATTTTCTTTGAAATATAATTTTAAAAAATTAAAAAAACAATTTCGTCGAAAAACATTAGCGTAATCGAAAGTTGTTGAAGATTCTAAATCTTGTTTAAATGATAATGATGTTTGTTTGAAAATACTAATTTTTAATGCTAAACGCCAATGCACCCTCAAATTGTTCAAAATCTTCTTTGATATCTAATGATTTTTTAATAAAAATTTAAATTTCTAAAAAAAAACTCTCACAATCGAAATTGTTCAAGCTTGTACTTTTTATTATTTTCAATGTAATAATGACCTTCGTTTAAAAATACCTATTTCCTATTAAAAAAACACTAACATAATCAAAAATTCTTTAAAGATTCTAAATCTAATTCGAATTATATTGATTTTTGTATGAAAATACCAATTTATGATCCAAGACTCCGACGTAACCTGAAATTGTTTAAAAATTATGATTCTTCTTTGAAATCTAATGATTTTTTAATAATAATTTCAATTTTTGACCAAAAACACTAACACAGTCTAAAATTGTTTAAGATTGCAAATTTTATTATTTTAAACAAAAATAATTGTATTTAAATTTATGGATTTTTGTTTAAAAAGTACCACTTTCATGTGAAACTCGCCAACGTAAGCTAAACTTGGTCAAAACTTTTTAATATTTTTTCAAATCTGAGAATTTGTTATTAAAAATACCAATCATTTTCGATGTAAAACACTAACATAACAGAAAATTATTCAGAAATCTTAATCTTCTTCGAAATCTAACGATTTTTGTTTAAAATAACCGATTTCATATGAAAAAATGTTAATATAACTTAAAACTGTTCAAAAATTGCAAATATTGTTCGAACTATAATGATTTTTCTTTTAAAATACCAATCTTTGGCATAAACCGATAGGGTAGCCTAAATTTAAAAAAAAAAAGCACAAATGTTTCTCAATTCGCAAAGGTTTTCTATGATTTTTCTTATTAGAAGGGATTATTCGTAGATTTTATGTTCAAAATTTATAAGTTATTTAAGATATAAAACATCTTAACGTAATGAAAAATCAAACTGGTTTTCGACAACAAAGTGTTCAATATTTTCGAGATATTTAGTAGCTTTAATTTGTCGTATAGGAAAATAATTTAGTTTCTAAACTGTTTAATCTTTCTGTTGCAGTCCTTGAAAACAAAAAGGAGTTCGAGTCTCAAGAGTGAGAGAACGTCTGATAGCACGAGCTCTAAACAGGATAGTTTCAATAAAAGTGCTAAATCAGTTAGTAACGTAATAAACAGAAGTGATACCAAAAATGGTCACAAATCCGAAAATATAGCTAATGGATTCAAGAAAGATGACCCTATTATAGCTCAAAGTCCCATTTTTCAAACCGGCGCGGTATCAATCTTGAAAAGAAAGACCGTTGCCGATGATGAAATAAAAATTGACAACATGGTTTCTATACCGGTAAAAAGACTAAAATTGACGCAACTTCCGAGCAAAGTATCAAACAATGGTTCCTCTCCTCCTAAGCCTTCAGTATCAGCGTCATCATCAATTAATGAAAAATCCTCCCGTTCAAACAATGACAGAGATTCTCCAACTCCTGGGTGTTCCTGGTATTCCGAAAATGAGAAACCAACGTTGGTAATAAAAGACAGGGAAGTACTCTACGATGATGAGTTCGATTTATTTTCTACCTTCATCCAGACTTGTTTAAAAAGAGATTCTTCAAATGACATGAAAGCAATTGTCAAAAAATTGAAGAAGAAACACGAAAGACTGCATCCCACGTTTCTCAATAGTGATAATTTCAAACAATTGTTGATTGATAAGCAGCAGATGATTTCCGACAATAAGGGAAAACTTTTCGTTCATATTCAGGATGTACACGATGAAATGAAACACGGGGCAAGGAGAAGTCGCTCGTTGGAAAAGAACGCCCGGAAAGATATTCCGAATCCCGATAAAAAAGCAGCTGCAGAAAATGGAGATGAAGAACATAAGGAGAAAAAAGAAGAGAGTGAATTAGACAGACATGAGGAAAGGAGGAAACGGAAAAAGATCAA
>CAKNXH010068938.1:0-21725 GCA_932178445.1 Andricus quercusramuli
CTTGAATTCTTTCAAGTGCATTAAACTCTTCCGAATTCCTTGAATTCTTTTTAATTCATTGAATTCTTCTAAATTCCTTAAATTCTTCCGAACTTGTCCGAATTCCTCGAATTCTTCTAAATTCATTGAATTCTATCAAATTCATTGAATTCTTCCGTACTCCTTGAATTCTTTAAGCTCATTGAACTCTTCCGAATTCCTAGAATCCTTCTAAACTCATTGAATTCTTCCAAATTCCTTGAATTCTTCCGTCCTCCTTGAATTCTTGTAAGTTCACAGAACTCTTCCGAATTCTTCTAAATTCTTTGAATTCTTGAGAATTCCTCTGAATTCTGTACATTATTCCGAAGTCCTGAAATTCAAGGAAATGCAGAAGATTTCAAGGAAGTTAAAAGAATTTGAATGAGTTTAAGAGCATTTCAAATGATTCAAATTATTCAAACGAATTCAAAAGAATACAACGAACTTTTAAACTAGCTGCGAATTTGATCTCGAGTGTTCCCACTTTGTTTGTATTTATAATTATATGGAAGTTCACGAGCGCTTTGCTTCCCGTTAGCCTATGTATATGCTTCCCCATAGAGGAAACATTAGTGATTTTTTTGAATGATAGACAAACCAAAGTCTTCATTTTTATCAATTTAAAAATAATAATTACAACAAAAATTTTGAATACAAAGACAAATCAGACAAATCAAATTTTATATTCGAAATTATAATTTTTTGAGCTGTAAAAGGGAAGAGAAAAGTTCTATCGCACCCTATCCCTTTCCTAGCTTTATGATTTCTTTACAAAAATTGTCAGAATTATTCTATTTGAAAATTTATGATCAAAAAGTCTTTTCTATTCATGTGTCAACTTTGAATTATGTCGATTAAACAAGTTGTTTTGTATGAAACATATGTTTCAAATATTATAAATGAGCATAACTTCCTTAATCTTCAATAAAGTGCATTAATATTATAGATAAATCGATTTGCCTCGAATCAAGAAATCTTTTCCGTTCTTGCATCAATTTTGAATTATATTAGTTAAAAAATGTTTACTATATAAAACCTGTGTTTTCAAAATATTATGCATTACCATAATAACTTCCTCACTCTTTGATAAAATATTACATTTGATATTTTTATTATTATATATATAATATATTATTTATTATATTATATATATTATATATATTTTTATATTTAATATTTTATATTTGATCAATATTATAGGTCAATCGATTTGTCTCGAACCAAGGAATATTTTATATTCTTCCATCAACTTTGAATGATGTTAATGAAAAAAGTTTTACTATAAAAAACCGATGTTAAAAAAATGGATTAAATATTTTTAGAAATCCTTCAGTCAGTTTCAAGATATTAGTGGTAAAAAGAAGCCCTCCAAATTTCATCAATTTATCTGCAACCGTTTTCAAGTGATCGTGTTCACAAAAAAGTGTGACATCAACACACACATCCGGATAATTGCTTAGAACATTGTATTAGACATTTTTAGATTGAGGAAGGTTTAATTAAATGAATTTAAAACTGTTCGAAAATGTTATCATTACAAAGCTTCCTCTATGAGGAAGCCAAAATAAAAATAATTCTAAATTGAACTAAACCAGAGTGTACTAATTACTAAACCTGACTGATATTTACCACGTATGTGTACTGAAATAAGAGGCAAACTTAAAAATTAGAGTAGTCAAGTCAGTTCAGTCGATTATCTGACCAACGCTAGAGTGGTCGTTTTAAATCTACACTCTGAGAGATGTTCTTTTGACATGGAGATATAGAAATGCAGAAAAAAAGAGGGAAGAACTTACAGCGCTGTCCTTGACGATAATTCTTTTGTGATTGACGAGAAGAGCTTCGAGTGGCTTAATAACTCTACGAAGGTAGGACTCGTCGTTGTGGTTTTCATACAACCACTGGGCATCGAGGATGTCATGCATTGTCACGAGTGCATCTTTTTCAGACTGGATTCCAGAACGATTTCTCCGGAGTTCTTGCATCTGACATCCTGTGCCCAAAAAGAGGCCAAGATGAACGCAAATTGTTCTGACGTAGGAGCCGGCTTCGCAGCTAAGTTTGAAAATGCCCATGTTGCGTTCCGCGTCATAGTCGAGGAACCAACTGTCGTAAACTGTCCTGACTCGCAACTGACGTTTCACTGCGGATATCAGAGGTGGTCTTTGGAAAAGGGCACCCTTTAACCTTTCCAATGCTTGACTGATCTGCAAGGATAAATTTATAAAATAGTTTCTTCTAGATGTTTTCAATTAATTACCGGGATCACAGCGCGAACAGAGCTCAAAAAAGGGGAAATAGGGTAATTTTTGGCAAAAAATACGCGCACTACAGCACGCAGGAAGCATTACATTGCTACTTCGTAACATATAAATATAAAAAAGGTTACTATATTTCAAATTTTTAAATTTTACAATTTAATCACTTCAAAAATAATAATTCGCGAGGCATGGTTTTATTTTTCAAGCAAAAAGTTGATATTTTTCACAGATTAATGTGAAAAGGGTCTTGTAAAATTAGAAAATAAAAAATATTCCGTTTTCAATGATTTTTCTTTCTTTTGAATTGTTTGGAATTAAGCTCTTTCAAATCCTTTTGAATTCTTTTAACTTCCTTGAAATGAACTAAATTCCTCCGATTTCCTAGATGTATCTGAATTCATGTAAATGGTCTGAATGATCTTAATTCCTTGAATTCGTGGACTTTCCTAAATTCTTATAACTCTCTGAATTCCAAGGGAATTTGAGAGCATTTAGGAAATTCACGGAATTTCAGGAATTTAGAATATTTAATGAATTCTGGGAATTCAGAATATTCAAGGATTTCAGGGAATTTAGAGATTTTCACGAATTCAGAGAATAAAAGGAATTCAGAATATTCAACAAATTCAGGATATTCAGAGAATTTAAGAAATTTCAAGGATTTAATTGAATTTAAACAATTTCAAGGATTTTAGAGCGTTTAACAAATTCAAAGAACTTCAAGAATTCAGGGAATTCAGAATGTTAGAGGATTTTAGGGAATTCAGAGATTTATTCAATTATCTAAAGTTTTTAGTTTAAAATTATACAATTTCAAACGTTTATTTAATAAAATGAGGAAATTTCGGGTTAAAATTAGTTAACTAATCATTGGTTTTAATTTGTTTTTTCAACTATAAAATATAATTATTTTGAAACGATAAAATTTTGAAAGATTTAAAAATGAAACCAAAACAATTTTAAAGTTTTCGATATATGCTTGCAATTCAAGATTGTTTAATTTTGAACGATTCCAGTTCTGAATAATATAATGTTGAAAGTGCGAAGCTGAAATCTGATCAACAAGATATTATTTTTTTTTAATTTACTATTAATTTACTTTCTAAAAATTCATTAATTAATAATTAATCTTTAAAATTGGAGTGCTTTTAATTTCGACTATTTATAATAAAAAAATTATGCATGTTTTAAGTTTTACAAATCAAAATTCTGTAACGTTGATACTTTACATTCGTAAATTTTTGTAAATTTGACTTTTGATTTCCAAAATCATCCAAAATTAAGATTTCTTATTTATAAATCTTTACAATTAAAGAGTTTTTTATTTGGACAATAAAAAATAAAAAATTATGCAAGTTTTAAGTTTTACCATTAAAAATGATGTAATTTTAATTACTTCCTTTCGTAATTTCTTCAATTTGGAAGATTTAGAATTGAAAACTTGACCTATGATCTTCAAAATCATCAAAATTTAAGAATCTTTATTTACACATTTTTAAAATTAAAAGCTGCATCATTTTAAATTATACACATTTAAAATTTAAGGATCTTCAATTACAAATCTTTAGGATAGACCTATTTTAAAAAAATGTTCAAAATTTTAAGATCTTAATTGAAAATTAAACAAGATGGAAAACTTTTTACTGTACGTATCTTCAAAATGGATCAGTGTCAAAAATGGAAGACATAAGTAATACTCAGAATTCCAGAATGTCTTTTAAGAACATCTTATTACAATATAAAATCCTACATTAACTCATTAATTTTTGTCTTTGCTTCTAATTCCTGTAAGGATAAAATTATATATTTAAATGAAAGTTACAGATTACTGAAAGCTGATTGAAATAAAAATAAAATTCAATTTATATGAAAACCGATGTAGCAACTTTGATATAAAATTATTAATTATATGTTATTGTACTTGAAATTTAAGCATAATAATTAATTGTATAATTAAGCATTTTAATGTTATAATTAAGCGATCAAAATAAGGAACATATAAATGCGCTTAGCGCGCTATTTTTGCTTGATTAAAATTAATCAAGATGTTTAAAAATAATCTGTGGTCAATTTTTGTATACCTTTTGCACATTGTCGACGGGAGAATGGAGTTTGAATACAGCCACGTACTCTTTTCCTGCAGATTGTTGAGATTTGGCAAGACGAGTAGCTCTATCAATACAAACAATAAGACAACCAGATACTTTGGGATCCAGAGTACCCGAGTGTCCAGTTTTTTCGACCTTCAGAATCCTTTTTATCCATGCGACGACCTCGTGAGAAGACGGATTCGAAGGCTTATCTAAATTAATGCATCCCGACTTTACGTATTCAGATAAAGTTCGGTGAAGGGGAGTTGATCCACAGGAGAGAGGAGTAAAATGTTTGGTACGCGTCAACATTTTATCGAAGTTCTGAAAGAATAAACATATTTTTCATTCTTCCTTGATAACATTGATATTCTAGCAAAATAAAAAAGGCTGGTGCTTCCTACGCTAACGTAAACTGATCTCGCAAAACTGAATCAACGTAAAGTGGGAGTCAAGTGTTCTACGCTCCACTTTGCGCAACTATTTTTCTATAATTTATCGTATAAATAAATTTATTTAATAAAGTTTATAATTGAATTATGAATATTAAATAGGTTTAGTTATAATTTGCTTAAAATTTCGTGTTTTTGTAAAACCCAAATTTAAACGCTCTAAAATTTGAATTCTCAACGAAAAATATAATAGTTGTTATTTCAACCGAAAAAGACAAATTTTCAATAAAAACAGTTTAATATTTTAGCAAAACAGTTGCATTTTCCACCAAAAATGACGAATTTTCAACAAAATAATTACATTTTTAACCATAAAGATGAATTTTGAACCATGAAGATTAATTTTCTACCAAAAACACTAATTTGTATCAATACACATGAATATTCAATAAAATAGTTCAATTTTCAATGAAAAAAGATAAATTTTCAACCAAAAAAGAAAAAGTTTGATTTTCATTTTAAGAAAATAGTTTTAACCAAAGAAATTAGCGAATCTTTAACCAAATATTTAAATTTTAAATTCAAGAGATGAATTTTCAACTAAAAATGATGTATCTTCAACTAAAAAAATTAATTTTTAACAAAGCAGTCTGAATTTGAAGCAAGTAGTTGCATTTTTGACCAAAAAATATTTTTATTTTGAATTAAATATTGCAATTCCATCAAAAAAGAGGAATTTTCTGCAAAACAGTTGAATTTCCAACCAAAACGGATGATTTTTCAACAGAATTGTTAAATCTTCAACGAAATAATTACATTTTTTACCGAAAAGATGAATTTTCATAAAAATACGTGAACATTCGATGAAATAGTTGAATTTTTAATTAAAAAATATAAATTTATAACCAAAAATTTATACTTTCAATTCAACAGATGAATTTTCAACCAAAATTATATATCTTCAACCAAAAAAATTATTTTTTCAAAAAAGTAGTTCGATTTTCAACCAAGAAGTTGTATTTTTAATAAAAAATATGAATTCTCTACGAAAAATGTGATAGTTAAATTTTCACTTCAAAAATTAACTTTTCACAAAAAAAAATGTCAACCAGTGATAAATTTTCATATAAATTTATGAATTTTCAAATAATTTTCGACCAAACTGATAAATTTTCAATTCAAATGATGAATCCTCAACTGGAAAAGTTGAATTTTTAAACAAAAAGGTGAATTTTCAAGTAAAATGATGTATCTGCGAATAAAACAGAATTTTGAACAAAAAAAAATAAATTTTCAACCAAGAAGATAAATTTTTTAACAAAAAGAAATACGAATTTTCGACAAAATACATGAATTTTCAACTACAAAAGACAAACTGTTGACCAAAGAGATGAATTTTCAACCAAAATGTTGAATCTTTAATTGGAATAATTGAATTTTAAAACAAAAAGATAAATTTTCAACCAAAAATGGTCAATCTTTAGCTAGAATAATTGAATTTTCAAACAATAAGATTAATTTTCAACGAAAAAGATCAATTCTACCAAGAAGGCGACTTATCAAATAAAATTGATAATTAGCCAACGAAAAATTAAGTAGTTAAATTTTTAGTGAAAAAATTAATGTTCAATCGAATAAAAAAATCAAGCAATAATCAATAATAAAATAATCAATTTAAAAAATCAAAAAAAGTTACAGTTTGAACTGGAATAGTTAAGTTTTCACCAAACCAATTAATTTTCAGCCAAAGAAAATACGAATTTGAATAAAATGGCTCATTTTTCAACCAAAATGAGGAATTTTGAATTAAAATCATGAATCTCAAGAAAATTTTTTTTTTTAGCAAAATAGTTCAACTTTGAACCAAATAATTAAATTTCCATTAAAAAAAAGGGTGAATTCTGAATGAAAAAGATAGTAGATGACTTTTCAACCAAAGAAGATTTTAATCTTTAATAAAAAAAAGTTGAATTCAACCAGAAAAAACACTTTTCAACATGAGTTGAATTTTCAACTTGGACAGATTTTTCAGGCAAGAGAGAAAAATTGCAAAGAAACTGTTGAATTTTCAAGTAAAAAGATTAAGCTTCAACTAAGGAGATTCATTTTTTATAAAAAAAAGACGAATTTTCAACTCAAAAAAATAAACTTTCAACCAAAAATTGAAGAGTTAAATTTTCAATTGAAAAATTAATGTTCAACCAAAGGGTTGAAATTTCAACTGAAATGATGGAATATTACATTGGAATAGTTACATTTTGAGGTATAAAAAAAACACAACCAAATTAAAAATCAATTTAAAAAAAAAAGTTACACTATAAAAATAAGTCACATTTTCGAACAAAGTTATGAAGTTTCAACTAAAAATGGTGAATCTGAAACTGAAATAGTTTAATTTTCAACCAATAAGATGAATTTTAAACAAAAAAAGGATGAATCTTCAACTATATTAATTAAATTTTAAACAAAAAAGCTTAATTTTCAACCAAGAAAATTAATTTCTTCCAAAAAGACGAATTTTCAACTAAAAAGGATAATCTTTCAACCAAAAATTAAATAGTTAAATTTGTAGTATAAAAATTAATGTACGACGAGAGAGATGAATTTGTAAATAAATCAATGGAATATTCAACTGGAATAGCTAAATTTTCAGTAAAAAAAAAATTCAATTTGAAAAAGATTTCTACACATGAATTTTCAATTAAAATTATGAATCTTCAAACAAGTATGTATTTAAATTTGCATTCCAAAATATATTAATTCTGAATGAAAAAGATAGTAGTTCATATTTCAACCAAACAAAATTATAATTTTTAATACAAAAAAAAAGTTGAATGCAACCAAAAGAGAGACTTTTCAACATGAGTTGAATTTTCAACTAAGAAAGATTTTTCATTCAAAAGGGAGAAAACAGTGCACAAAACACTGTTGAATTCGCAAGCAAAAATATGTTTTTTCCACGAAGATCAATTTTCTACCAACAATAGAATAATTAAATTTTCATTAAAAAAAAATTAATTTCAAGCCAGAAGAAAAAACTAATTTTCAACAAAAGCGTTTAATTTTCAACCAAGAAGGTTTCTCAGTCAAGAAACAAATACCATTGTTGAATTATCTACAAAACAGTAGACTCTTCAACCTGAAAATATGAATATTAATAAATATAATTAATTAATAAATATATAATTATACTCTTGAAATCCATTTTCCTCTATTTTCTGTTAAGAGTAAACAATACTTTATTTTGACTTATGAGAACTTCAAAGCTAAAAAAAACCTTGAAAAATAAAAGCCTCATACAACAATCAAAATCAAAATATAGCTTTGACAGCACCAACTCTGCCACGATTTAACTTCCTGAAATCTTCCAATTCGTGTAAATATAGTTTTACAAAGTCGCTTCACGTTAGCGTAGGTTTAGCCACTCCAAATAAAAAAATTTTGTCAAGTCCCAGGAAGAAAATTTAAAGACTAACCTTAAACAAAAGTGGCCAATCTTTACAGTCTAGTTTTCCGAGTTCGTCAGACGGTTCCATTTCACACTTCATTTTCACCTGCATTTCCCCCAGGGACTTCTTTTTACTCTTCTTCTTCTCTTTTTCTGGAATAATTATAAAGCAAACATTGATAGCATAACACGCAAATTTTGCTAACCTCAAAATCTAACATCAAGGAGCAAATTATAATTGGGAGAATTTATTGGAGGGATTGGTTAGGAAATAAAAAGTTAAAAAGATTGCGAACTGAATAAACGAGAACTTAATTTAGATAGGGTTGTAAATTGTGAAGAAACATCCTACCGGAAAATAGACCCAGCACGTGTTTACCATGACGCCTTTGGAGCGCGATCGGAAATTCAAGTTTTTGAAAGAATTTTAAGTCGGCAAACAGAAAAATCACAGAAACAATTTTAGTGAGAATTTAGTTAACAAATTTATTAATAAAAATAGTGTTTATTTACCTATTTCAGCCATGTTGATGGAAGAAAATATAAAACGCAACACGTGTACTAATCTTTTTTACACTTTTCACCACATTTGCACCGCACCAGACCGCACTTTTGGAGTGTTTCAATATTGTGAATGAAGCTTGATGAAAAAACATTTTTCTGGCGACATTGAACTAAAATTTGATTGATTGAAAAAGAATGGCAGGTTTCTGGTAGCCAATCACGTGCGAGAACCGTAGATGTTTCTAGGTTTGATCACTGGTGTCGCTAATGTCGTTACGTTTAGAGAGCGAAAATTTGAAATTTAATTTTCTATTAGAGTTTTTTCGCATTATCGTGCGAAGTGTATTACAAAAATCTCGATAAAATTCAGCAATCAGGGTTTAATTATCGAATGTTCAAGATTTCAACACAAAATACCGGCTCTTCTCCTTTTTTCAGTCTCCTTTTGCATAATAAGTGAATTTTGAAAGCTGTGAATGCAGCTTAAAGCTAGTGCCGGTAGTGCCCCCTGGTAGGATTTGAATCAATGAAAATTTTCACGGAAATAATGAAATGTTTCATTAGAACAAAGTTTCAGAAACGTTCAAAAGTTTCCCATATTATTGCATTTTCAAAGAAATATAATTATTTTTAACCAAAGTTGAATTTACAACCGCAGATATGAATTTTTAACTAAAATGGTGAATCATTAAACCAAAAAGACAAATTCTCAACTTTCTACTGAAAATTTTCCACCAAAATAGACAAATTTTGAAGAAACAAGTAACATTTTCGACCAAAGACATAAATTTTTTAACTTTTATGATGAATTTTTAATTTGAATAGTTAAATTTTTGGTTAAAATCGTTCATTTTTAACTAAAACACATGAATTTCTAACAAAATAGTTATAATTCTAGTTTTAATTAAATTTTTACTAATAAAAGTATTTTTTAACCAAAAAACAACCAATTTTTAAACAAAAGAGCTGCATTTTTAAATAAAATGATGGATTCTTAAAAAAAAATAATAATTTTTAATAACTTAGTATAACTTTTAACAAAGCAATTGAGTTTTTGAACTAAAAAGATGAATTTTCTACTAAGAAGATTAATTTTCAATCAAAAAAGACTAATTTTATTTTCTTAGCTTAGAAAGCTACTCTAAGAAAGTAAAGCTAATTTAACACAACATACTTTTTGCGGTTTACACACTTTGAATCCAGACTCCACAAAGTGTGTTAGACCTAGGAGCATTTGAAGGGTTGCAATACAGAACTAGATAACCAATATATTTGTCCGAACATTGGCTTTTTGCATAAAAAATGCTTAAAAAATCAAATACATGTTGTGTTAAAAGGATTTTCTCAACAGCTCATTTTTAAATGCAATAAAATAATGAAATACATCTTTTTTGCAAAGAAAAAGTCCTCAAAGAAAAATATTTGTAACTTTTTTCACCACGAAAGTACCGCAATCAAATTCAAACCTAAAATCTTAAATCTTTATTTTCTACAAAAAGCCACTTTCATCAGCGTTTTCACTCAACATTATTGCCTAACGATCAGAAAAGTTATTTCTCGAAATTATTATCGTTTATTTAAAAAAAATAGATATAATTTTCTTCTTTTTATAGAACTTTCAACGAAAATTCGTCTGTCACAGTGCGATACCGTCATACTAAATCTCTATTTTCCTGGAACAGAGTAATTTTTTTTTTAACTTATTCATCCTTATTCAGCCTCATCCCCATGTCTCGAGAACAAGTTTTTATTAACTTTTTATATTGAAAAATAGATCTTCAGTCGGTATCTGAAGATGAAAATCGCACTTTTATCGTGATTCGTAACCAAACCTGTTCCAATTTTAGGTTCTTATCACTTTGCGATTGTAAAATTCCACATTATGTTTTTCGGAACTGGATAATACTTTTTAATCATACTTTTTTTGGCCTCAATTTAGAAACGCTTCAGCTCGGAAGTAAACTTATGTTTTATCTTTAAACGGTGATTTCGATTTTACAGAATATTAATTCATTCTCCTGAAAAATTCCGATTTTGTTGGTTATCTAGTTATGTACTGCAACCCTGATATCGTATTATTATAATTATATAAATATTCATACAGAGTTAAATGTTTAAAATACTTCATAGCATTTTTTGAATAATTTAAATTTTCCCGCTCTCATATTTGAAACTTTGAAACGTTTCCAAAGTTTCATGAAACTTTCTAAACATACCCTCTAGCCCATGATCTTACTCTACCTACCCCAGAGATCTCTGTCTACACTAGAGGCTCTAGTGACGAATGAAATAAATATTTTTTACGACCATTTAGGGCCCTTTCACACGATTACATTTCCGCAAGTTGCGGAGTTGCGCAAGCAAAGATAGAGATTTTTCCGTCAGCGGAAAAATCTCTGAATGGCGGTAATTTGAATGCTCGATTTTTTTAAAAAGAAACTTTGATGTTTTTCAAATTATGGGCAAGTGTATGAAGCTTAAAAATAATTCTGGAGGAATAGCGGCAATGAATTAAATACATTTTTAAGTGTTTTGATGAAAAGAAACAAGCCCATGCCAAATCATATAATTTCTCTACAAGTTCTGTGCACATACGTTTCGGTTTTTATCTGATTTGTATCGCTCTTTCAACAAAATAATTTTTTTTGCACAGAAGGTAAGTGTAATTAGTATTTGTTAACATAAAAATATTATGCTTTTGCAAACAACAGCCTTTATAAGACTTACGGCACGTATTTACGAAAGCGTAGCCGGCATAACCCCAAGCATAACATGTTAATTTATTATGTTAACAACTGTCAAAAATACTTACCTTATGGGCACGAAAATATTGGATTGCTTGAGAAGCGAGACCAAACAGGAAACCTCCGAAACTCATGCATACATAACTTTGAGAGAAATCAGCTGATTTGGCATGTGCTCGTTTCTTTCCGTCAAAACATTGAAAAATGTATTTAATTCATCGTCTTCATTCGTCCATAATTATTTTTAGCTCAATAAACTTGCCTATAATTTGAAAAACATCAAATTTTCTATTTAAAAAAAATCAAGCATTCAAATTACCGCCATTCGGAGATTTTTCCGCTGACGGAATTGCGGATCTGTAATCGTGTGAAAGGGCCCTTACGACCTCGATCACCTCCATCCATTGATCTCTATCTAGTTGCGATTCATTTAATGGTCTTTGACGTAATAAAAATATTTCTGGACAGTAAACTGGACAATAAAAAATTCCACTTCGTTCATTGGTTGACAACAATCACTGGGCCAATTAGATTTTGTGCATAAATTCGAAAACCAATCAAAAATAGTGAAAACTTGTCCATCGAACATTTCTTGAAAATCATCGATCTTGCAAACAAGCGAAGACGGATGTCCCAATCTGCGTCCCGCTGAAAGTGAATCCGCTGGAATGTTCATTAATGTTGCTCCAAAAACTTGTCAGATCTTGTTAGCCTGTTCGTTGTTTAGTTAATAAAAATCGATGACGTGCGCGGTAGTGGTGTTCATGTGTTAAAAGATCATAAGTATCATTATCACAAAAACATAGTGGTTCGGAAAATGTGGTGGAGCGGGTGTTTTGTTTCCCCCCCTTTGTGCGTTTGATTGATAGTGCAAAAACATTAATAAATATATAAATAATGGCTGACGTTATTTGCATTTCGTCAGATGGCGATGATTCGGATTTTGCACCGCGAAAGGTTTGAACTTTTTATTTTGTAAATGTTCTGTTTATGATTACATAACCTGAAATTTTTTTGCTGAAAACTCACTGCATCCAAATTTTTTTGTGATTTGATTTCCTGTCATGAATCTTCACTTTGGACATGTTAATGTACCTTTTTCTTTAAGTTTTGTTTCGGAAAAGTGTGCTGTCTGCGTGCGCAGAAAATTTGAAGTAAATAAGCGAAAACGTTAATCTGTCATAAATAGTCTTTAATATTTTCCTTGGTTAAAGCTAGGTTTTGAAAATTCGTTGAAATATCTTTTATTCACGAAGTTGTAATTATAATTCAGTTCATTAATGGAATGTGTTTTAAACTAATCCGCAAAATGGACAAATATTGGATGAAAAAAAAGTCAATTAAACGTTTTTTTGTCTTATGTAAAAGATGTAGATTAGTAAAAATTAGTAAATTTTGTTGTAAAAACTTGTTTTCAATGTTCGAATTGTTTGAACTATTTTATTATTGACAAAAAAAAGTTACACCTTTCCATATGCGTCACTAGTAATAGTGGATGGTAGAAAAAATCTATTAAATAATGAATGTTTAAAACTTACACTATTCTTTTTTGTTTAAAATTCAAAAATATTCTTTTATATCACTAGAAACATACACACGTGCAATAAATAGACAATCAAACTGTTGCATTTCTGTTAAAAAATACCAATTTTAGAAGAAAAACACTAACGTAACGTAACAAAAACTTATTTAATTATTATATTTTCAAAAAAATCGAGTTTTTTCCTTTTTTAATGGATTGAAATGTTTATTTATTATACTGTCATATAAATTTCTGCACATATTGCATTTTTAACACTTGTTTTTAATTTTTTTTAAGTCTTTTTTTCTTAAGTTTTCAATAATTGAAAATGGAATGTTCAATTTTCATCATTTTTCAGCAGTTTTATTTCCAAAGGTTAAATTTTGAACTTTTGAAAATTGAAGAAAATTAAAATTTGAAAGTTAAATTTTTTCGAACGAAAAACACTAACATAGACCTAACATTGTTAAAAAAAGTATGAACTTTCTTTGAAATGTAATGATTTTTAAATAAAAATGTCCTTTTTTGAAAAAAAAAAAAAAAAACCTAACATCCGAAACTGTTCAAGATTGTAAACTTTATTATTATAAACAAAAATTATTGGATCTAATTCTAATGATTTTTCTTAAAAAATACATATTTAAGGTTAAACACCAACATAACCAGTTGTTGAAAATTTTTAATATTCTTTGAAATCTAATTTTTTGTAATATCAATAATTACCGACAAAAAACACTAACATAGCGTAATAATCATTTGTTCCAAATTGTAAATCTTCTTTTAAATTCAATGCTTTCTGTTTATAATAACCTATTTCATGTGAAAAAATCTTAACATAACCTTAAATTGTTCAAAAATTGTAAATCTTCTTTTAAATATAAATTGAAAACCCCTAGCTTAAACTAAAATTGTACAAAAAGATTTAAACTTTTTTTGAAATGATGATTTGTTACTAAAAATACTGATTTCTGGTGAAAACGCCAATATAGCCTAAAATTGTTGAAAGCTGTGAATCTTCTTTAAAATATAATTTAAAAAAAAATACCAATTTCTGACGAAAAACACGAACATAAACCAAAATGGTTCAATTTACAATGACTTTTATTTAGAAAATAAAACATCTTTCGATGTAAAACGCCAACGTAATTTAAAATTGTTAAAAAATTATGAATTTTTTTATATCTAATGATTTTTTAATAAAAATGTCCATTTCTGACGTTGATCGCTAACAGAATCCGAAATTGTTCAAATTTCTTTTATTTTACATAAAAATCATTGAATTTAAATCTAATTATTTTTGTTTAAAAATACTAATTTCAGATGAAACACACTAATTTAACCGAAACTTGTTGCAAAAATTGTGAATATTCATTGAAATGATTGTGAATATTCTTTGAAATCTAATGATTTTTTACTAAAAATGCCGTCTTCTGGTGTAAAACGCCAGCATAACTGAAAATTATCAAAAAGTGGTGAATCTTCTTTGAAATCTAATTTAAAACGAATTAAAAATACGAATTTCTAACGAAAACACTAAAATAATGCAAAATTTTTAAAAGATTTTAAATCTTGTTCAAATTATAATAATTTTTGTTTTAAAATACCAATTTTCGACGTAAAACGCCAGTGTAACCTAAAATTATTCAAAAATTACTAACCTTCAACGTCTAATGTTTCTTGTTTACAAATATCAATTTCCGGTGAAAAAAACGATAAAAAGCCGAAAAAATTAAATTCTTGGAAAAAAATTCATCTTTGAAATCTAATAACTTTTTGATAAAAAATACCTATTTTCGATGCAAAACGCTAATTTAACCTGAAATTGTTGAAATAGAAATCTAATAAATAAATCCTAATAGATAGGAATCTAGTAAATTAGATAATTTGAACTTTTTAATTTAGCCGGCCAAGATTATTCGAAAATCACAAATATTTCTCAATTCACATAAGTTTACCTATATTTTTTATTTATAAAAGTGAATATTTATAGATTTAAATGTGAAATTTGCAAATTTAATATATTAAAAACTTTAATTAATAAGAAGCCAATCAGGTTTTCACCAACAATGATTCCGAGATTTTTGGGATATTTCGTTACGTAACTTTTTTTAGATGGATTGACAATTTTGATCACATTACTCTTTAAAGTATTAATAAATAATCAAGTTAATCCATTTAAGACATTTTGTATCAGACGGGGCATTAAACAATGTTATTGTCGGATTGGGATTTTTTTCTACTATCGATACTATCTTTTTTAGTTGAAATTTAACTATTTGGTTGAAAATTCATGTATTTTGTTGAAAATTTATCTTTTTGGATGAAAATTCAACGGTTTGGTGAAGAATGTATCCATCTTATTCAAAATGCAATTCTTTTACTTGAAATGTTAGGAATGTTAAGCTTTTTTAATTGAATTTAATGTAGTATTCATATTAATATTACTTAAAGGAACATATTTCCCTTTTTTCGAGAAAAATATTTTTATTTTTCCTGTCTTTACAGGGTTTTTTTCTACTTAAAGAATTTATTTTCGATTTATATGTATCATTTCAGGCTGTGATTGCGGGTAAGTTTGACATGCGTAAATAAATGATTTTCGAATCTGAATACGCACACAAGCCTAAGGTGCACCTTTATAGTAAACAAATTTAAACAAAAATCACAAAAATTAAAAATCAGATATGACTAAGTGGTTCCCTACTGGAGATTTGTCTTATATTTTTTATTTTTTTATGCTCTGAGTTTCTTGAAAATGCATGTATTTAATTTTCTTATGTATAAAATTATCACTTTTTATATTACCATTATTGTAAATAATTTAATTTCAAAATTTTGACTCAGGTTTAAGGAAAATAATAATTTTTTCTTATTTGTTCACATTTTTCTATAATAAATAGCTTTTTAAATTTACTTATTTTCTTTTGTAATTGGCATACTGTATGTCAAATTCTTATAGAAAAATGTGAAAAGGGTAAGATAAAGTTATTTTCAAGACATTGAGAAAATAAAAACAACAACAAAATCAAACTAACTAAAGGTTTCAATTTAGGCTAGTGTTCGTATTCAGTTTGAAAAATCCTTTTTCTCCGTATAAAATTAATTATTTTAATATGCATATTATGCCCAAATTCTTATTATTTCTATATATTGGTTTGGGAAAAATCACAGAAAAACATCTTTAAATTGGTCGGGGGGTAAAAATTGTTGGTAAAAACCCGTGATTTTCAAATTGCCTGATCACTAGACACCCTGTTTATAGAAAATCCGTTTAATTAATTATTTTTTCAATAAAAACACTAAGAAAAATAAGAATGCTGCTTTTACAAATTCAGTCCATAAGTATATCGAGACAGAAATAAAAATTGTAATATTAATCATAATGGTGTGTTCCTCTCATTATAAAACACTGGAGTTGTATTGTATTTATGAAATCTTAAAAAGTCTGAGACAAATTGAAAAATTTGATCAGTTCCTTACAATTTTGATATATTCAAAAACTCAAGAGTTTAAGGTAACATTTCTACAGAAAAATATACTATTTTTTTCATTGATGGAAAATTTGATAGTTTTCATATTTTACTAACATTATTGTCATTTCCTTTATAGTATAATAAAGGTAGAGCACGTCCACGTATTATATCGGAAAAATTGATAACTGAAGACATAATCATCGTCATTGAGGAAGATTTTTACTATGAAGAGGTTTATTTTCCTACAAATTAATTTAATCGAGAGTTGTTAAATCTGAAGATAAGAGTAACTTAATACTTTCCGTAAAAAAAATTATTTATTCGTTTTAAACCCTAATCGAAAACTTGAATTGACCAGTGAAATTTTAGTTTTTAATATTCCATCTTTCTTCTTTATAGACAAAAAATAAGGGAAAGGAACCAACGTGGACTGTAGTTAAAAAACTCGACAATTCTGGCTCCAGTCCAAAATCGTTTAATGGCAACAGCGTAAAACACGAGAAACTTAATGGTCTTAATCAGGTGCGATACAAATAGAAGCAATAGAGGTTAAGGTACTGTCGTGCCAAAAATCAGATTTCTGAAGAAAAAAACTAGTTTTTCTATGATTTTAAAAATCAAAGTAATATTACTGATGATGTAATTTCAAATAAAAAAAATATGTTTAATGAAAAAAATTTAAACGTACAAAAAAGGTTATAATAATGTATTTTGCAATTGATTTTTTTTTACTATCGCTTCAAACCAATTTAAAAAAAATGTTCGAATTTAATGATTTACGGCCTATGTTGTCGGGCAAAACATTATCTACAACTCTACTGTTTCCAATTTTGAAAGTAAATTTCCCTACGGCTGGAATCGTTAAAGCATTTTTTTTTTTGTAAGAAAACATTTTCAAAACAAATGACTATATTTGAGTATTATTCTATTATATATTTTTTATTATTACTAGCAAGAGTAAGAAGAAATTCAATTAAAAAAATATTTTTAAAAGGATCATTTTTCGTAAGTTTCATCTCTGGTTGAAAATTCGTTTTTTTTTTTTTGTTGAGAATAAATTTTTTTAATTACAAATTTAACTAAGCCATATAGTTGGTTTAAAATTCGTTTTTTTTTGTTGAGAATAAATTTTTTAAATTAAAATTTTTTTTAAGTCATAGTTGGTTTGATAATTAACTTTTTCGTTAAAAATACAACACTTTTAAAAGAAATCTGCCTTCTTGGCATGCAAATCTCACTGTTTTTGTAGAAAATTCGTCTTTTTTGGTTGAAAATTCATATATTCGGGTTGAAAATGCAACTTTTTTGCAGACATTTAGCTTTTTAAGCTTGAAAATTCAACAACTTGTTTGATAATTTTTTTCTCTCTCGACTGAAAAATCTTTCTTCCTTGAAAATTAATTTTTTAAACTGATTTAACTATTCCTGTTTTTGTTAAAAATATCTCTTCTTTATTTGAAAATTCAGGTACTTAGTTGTAAATTATTTTTTTAATCAACTATTTGGTTGAAAATTCATCGGTGTAGTTTGAAAATGCAACTGTTTGGTTAAAAATTAAACTTTTCATTTGAAATTTAATTATTTTATCAAAAAGTTTATCTTTTTAAATTGAAAATTTGACTGTTTACTAGAAAACTCATATTTTTGGCTTGAAAATTCAATTATTTGCTTGAAAATTGACCCTTTTTTTTTTTTAAATTCAACTATTTGTTGAAAATTTATCTTTTTTACTTTGGGATTCAACTATTTAGTTGAAAATACATCTTTGTAGTTATTTTGTTTTAAATTTCGTTTTTTTTTGTTGTTGAAAATTAATAACTTTTAGTTAAAAATTCAACTATTTGGTTTACTTATTTTCAAAATTGGAAACAGTCAAGTTGTAGGGAATGTTTCCCCCGAAAAAAACAAGCCACGATTTAATAAAAATTCATCATTTTTAAAAAATTTGTGAGGCTTGAGAGGAAGAAAAAAATTCATTCACAAAAAATATGGTTAAAATAATTATTTATCGTAAGTTTTAAACTATTTCTATTACAAAATCACGTTTTTTTTATAAGACACGACTGATAATATAATGTAAATTCTTAAAATCATAAATCATTTTTCCATTACAACCTATTTTTGGCAGGACAACTACCTTAAAGTCATATATGTGTAGTAGATAATTCTCTATTACATTTTTTTCAAACACCTAAACTTGCTTTCAAATTAAAATATTGAAAAGTAAAAAAATGTATTGTCTAAATTTTAAAGTAATTAAATAAACTTTACTAAAAACTACTTCAATGCAGGTAATTTATCCTAGTATTATTTGTTGTGAATTCATTAATATATTTATATGGAAATATTTGAACACTTTGAAAATTTATTGGACTCCTTGGAATTTTTTAGAACATTTTAAAATCTAATAAAACTAATTAAAAATGCAATGTTTTAAAAAATAGAAGCATTGAAAATTGATTGCTTCGAAATAAAAACAATGTTGAAGAAAAAAATATCTAATTAGATATCATAAAAAAGGACAAATTCGTTTTCTTTTTTGGTAGGAAATTAATTTTTGTTTGTTTGAAAATTCTACTATTTTGTACCAAATCTGTCTTTTTGACTTGAAAGTTCAACTGTTTTGTTAAAAATTCGTTTTTAGTTAAAACTCTATTATCATGGTAGAAAAGTAAACTATTTTGTTAAAAATTCATATTTTTGGGTTGTAAATTGAACTGTTTTTTAGACCTTTCACATTTTTACTTGAAAATTCAACCATTTTGTTTGAATTTGTGTTTCTCTATTGACTGAAAAATCTTTCTTGGTAGAAAATTTAACTCTTTTGTTGGAAATTCGTCTTCTTTGGTTAAATTTAACTGTTTTTTTATTAAAAATTAAGATCTTTTTAGGTTGAAATATGAACTACTACATTTTTAGTGGAGAATTTTTTTTTTTTCATCAAACTAGTGGGTTGAATATTGAACTCTTTTGTTAAAACTCGATTTTGTTGTTGAAGATTCATAGTTTTAATTGAAAATTCATCTTTGGTTGAGAATTTAAAATCATATAAAATGCAATGCTTTAAAAAATTGAAGCATTGAAATTTGTTTGCTTCAAAATGAGAAAAATGTTGAAGTAAAACAATTTTAATTAAATATCATAAAAGAAGACAAATTAAAAAGTTACTAAAAATACCGATCTCCAGTGTAAAACGTCAACATAACCTAAAATTGTTAAAAAATTGTGCATTTTCTTTGAAATATAATTTTAAAAAATTAAAAAAACAATTTCGTCGAAAAACATTAGCGTAATCGAAAGTTGTTGAAGATTCTAAATCTTGTTTAAATGATAATGATGTTTGTTTGAAAATACTAATTTTTAATGCTAAACGCCAATGCACCCTCAAATTGTTCAAAATCTTCTTTGATATCTAATGATTTTTTAATAAAAATTTAAATTTCTAAAAAAAAACTCTCACAATCGAAATTGTTCAAGCTTGTACTTTTTATTATTTTCAATGTAATAATGACCTTCGTTTAAAAATACCTATTTCCTATTAAAAAAACACTAACATAATCAAAAATTCTTTAAAGATTCTAAATCTAATTCGAATTATATTGATTTTTGTATGAAAATACCAATTTATGATCCAAGACTCCGACGTAACCTGAAATTGTTTAAAAATTATGATTCTTCTTTGAAATCTAATGATTTTTTAATAATAATTTCAATTTTTGACCAAAAACACTAACACAGTCTAAAATTGTTTAAGATTGCAAATTTTATTATTTTAAACAAAAATAATTGTATTTAAATTTATGGATTTTTGTTTAAAAAGTACCACTTTCATGTGAAACTCGCCAACGTAAGCTAAACTTGGTCAAAACTTTTTAATATTTTTTCAAATCTGAGAATTTGTTATTAAAAATACCAATCATTTTCGATGTAAAACACTAACATAACAGAAAATTATTCAGAAATCTTAATCTTCTTCGAAATCTAACGATTTTTGTTTAAAATAACCGATTTCATATGAAAAAATGTTAATATAACTTAAAACTGTTCAAAAATTGCAAATATTGTTCGAACTATAATGATTTTTCTTTTAAAATACCAATCTTTGGCATAAACCGATAGGGTAACCTAAATTTAAAAAAAAAAAGCACAAATGTTTCTCAATTCGCAAAGGTTTTCTATGATTTTTCTTATTAGAAGGGATTATTCGTAGATTTTATGTTCAAAATTTATAAGTTATTTAAGATATAAAACATCTTAACGTAATGAAAAATCAAACTGGTTTTCGACAACAAAGTGTTCAATATTTTCGAGATATTTAGTAGCTTTAATTTGTCGTATAGGAAAATAATTTAGTTTCTAAACTGTTTAATCTTTCTGTTGCAGTCCTTGAAAACAAAAAGGAGTTCGAGTCTCAAGAGTGAGAGAACGTCTGATAGCACGAGCTCTAAACAGGATAGTTTCAATAAAAGTGCTAAATCAGTTAGTAACGTAATAAACAGAAGTGATACCAAAAATGGTCACAAATCCGAAAATATAGCTAATGGATTCAAGAAAGATGACCCTATTATAGCTCAAAGTCCCATTTTTCAAACCGGCGCGGTATCAATCTTGAAAAGAAAGACCGTTGCCGATGATGAAATAAAAATTGACAACATGGTTTCTATACCGGTAAAAAGACTAAAATTGACGCAACTTCCGAGCAAAGTATCAAACAATGGTTCCTCTCCTCCTAAGCCTTCAGTATCAGCGTCATCATCAATTAATGAAAAATCCTCCCGTTCAAACAATGACAGAGATTCTCCAACTCCTGGGTGTTCCTGGTATTCCGAAAATGAGAAACCAACGTTGGTAATAAAAGACAGGGAAGTACTCTACGATGATGAGTTCGATTTATTTTCTACCTTCATCCAGACTTGTTTAAAAAGAGATTCTTCAAATGACATGAAAGCAATTGTCAAAAAATTGAAGAAGAAACACGAAAGACTGCATCCCACGTTTCTCAATAGTGATAATTTCAAACAATTGTTGATTGATAAGCAGCAGATGATTTCCGACAATAAGGGAAAACTTTTCGTTCATATTCAGGATGTGCACGATGAAATGAAACACGGGGCAAGGAGAAGTCGCTCGTTGGAAAAGAACGCCCGGAAAGATATTCCGAATCCCGATAAAAAAGCAGCTGCAGAAAATGGAGATGAAGAACATAAGGAGAAAAAAGAAGAAAGTGAATTAGACAGACATGAGGAAAGGAGGAAACGGAAAAAGATCAA
>CAKNXH010068956.1:0-10990 GCA_932178445.1 Andricus quercusramuli
GGAGCTTGACCTCCCATTTAATTCCAGCGACATTACACATGGCCTAGGATCACTAACACCTGTGGTGCTCAAAAGTCGTATACAGGAAGCAGAACATACGCTCCTACTAAGAGAACATGCTGAGAAACCCCTCCATCGTAAGTTCTACGGCATCATACGTAGAGAAGAGCTCTCGATGGGTCTGTCCAAAATGTTTCTCAAGTCTGCTGGATTGAGATCGGAGACCGAGGGATTTCTTTTTGCCTGTCAAGACGGCGTCATAGACACCTTAGTTTACCGCGAGCGCATAATGAATGTACCTGTACGCGATACCAACTGCCGAGCGTGCAAGCAAGAGCCCGAAACACTTGGACATGTTCTCAGTGTATGCTCTAAATATCCACGCTGCGCGTACATAGAGAGACACAATGCCCGTTTTGCCATACGCCCAGGCGGAACTCGAGTCAGTTGTGGAGAATGATCAGTGCAAGATCTACTGGATTTTCTCATTCTCCACCACTCAACGTATCAGTGCTACGAAGCCTGACATTGTCCTCCAAGATCTGAAGAACAAGATCATTTACGAGATTGAATTCTCGGCACCAGCCGATGGTAATATCACGGCAAAGGAGGGAGAAAAACGGGCGAAATATCAAGCACTTCTTTTCGAGCTGAGTAGGCTGTACCAAGGCTATAAAGTCCATCTTATGATTCTCATAATCGGCTACCTTGGAGGTATGAAAGCTTCATTTATTAGCCAACTCAACAAGATTCCGGCTTGCCAGAGTCATGCTCATTTCATCGCGAACCGGATGCAAAAGGCTGTTCTCCTGGGATCACTCCATCTGGTCCGTCAACACTGTTCCTCTTGAATTCTGAAAAGATTGGTAGCTCTAAAAAAGTATCCAGAGGTGAAACCTTCATCTCCAACTGTCTTGTCTGCCGCGTAAGGTCATCCGCGGCTAGAGACCTGACTCCAAGGCACAGTGTTGCCCGATGTTATCACGCGTAAATTTCCCGCTCTTGCTTACCTTCTAGGACAGAAGGAGCAGAAGCGGATGACGTACACGTTCCAGTAGCTTTGGGATTGGTTTCTTTGAGGAATCATGATGTTGGCTTTAGCATTGCTACTGACAGGGTTTCTCATGCCAGACAGGCAAAGAACGGAGAGGAAAGTGACTGAGAGGAACACCAAAACCCATAAATGGAGAGTATTTTAAAAATTTTGAAACGCTTGTCGCTACCCGAGGATCGTCAGGGCGCCCCTGGAGCCACCGCTGGGGACCGCAGCATGTGAGACGGTGGTGATGGTGAGCTGCGAGATGGTCAGGAAGATCTCACTAATCAAACAGCTGGCCAGCAAGAACATCTGCGACATACGGTAAGCAATGAAACATCAACTGCGTCTGCTGAGGATGCTTTGGCTAGCGTTAGCTATTTGCAGCCAACCACTTCAACAGAAATACCGTGGGAGAGCATCAAGTGGGATACAACAATGAATGAGGAATTGATGCGTCTCTATTATGAAAGTGCGAAGTTTGAAACATCACGCAAAAAAGGACAAAATTTCAGAACGAAATTCGCCGCAAAGTATCCTCAAATAGAGAAAGTCGCATTGAGAGATCTTATCGCTAAGGTGGAGGACATCAGGTCTAATCTACTCATCTCAGAAGATCGAGCAATGGAGATTAAACAGCAGGTTGATTTGGAGTAGAAGAACAACGGCAATGAACAGCAGTTAGAGGAAGCCGTGTCACACGAACAAGCAGTGGCAATTAATGTTCTTCCTCAACCTGCTGATGATCCAGCACCACCACATCCTCCGGAAGTAGATAGCCTAATACAACCAGTGCCAGAAGCCGAGGTTCAACAACCAAGGAAGCGATTAAAATGGACATACCATATGAACAGGGATTTGATGCGCTTTTATTTTTTGGCAAAGAAAAGTGGGCAAAGTGCAAGGAGAGAAAATCATCGTCTCTTCTTACTTAAGTACTCAGAGCTAGCCACGAGAATAAATGAGCAGAATCTAGCAGATCAAAAATGCTCAATATCTGTAAACAAATTGCTTTCGGCTGTTGAAGTAGCTGCCATCGAAATGGAAGTGGAACAGCAGCTTCAATTGATGAACTTCCATTGGAAGATGTGGAAAACGAAAACTTGATTGCAGCTGAAGACATAGGTGCTAGGGCTAATGAACATCAAGTACCGGATGGACTAGAACCACATCCGGATATTACAAACGATGATATGAACAGCGAAGACCCAGAAAATGTACAGCACCTTGAAAGGAATTTTGGTCATGCTCTACTAGAGTTCAGACATGTAGAACTAACACAAAGGCATTCACTGCCCAAGATGAACATCACAAATGATCTGCGTGCACTAATAGAACACCTAAACAACAAGGTTTTACCTATGCATTTGAACGCAACACAAAATGCGTTAGAGGTGCAAACTCTTGTACATTGTGCAGCTGTGGCAAACGTTAGAACGTTGGGCCGCAGAACTGGGCCTATAGATGCAGTCTTTGCCCCAAGACAGGAGCGAGATCCGCCATGGAAGATCCGGTTGGATATGGCTGTCAGCAAAGTAAGGTGCAAATTGGGTCGACTGACTCAATATAAGAAAGGAAATCGAACCAGAAAGCTGATACACCATGTTATTAAAATCATCCACCCTCGGTACATCGAGACATTGACACCAGCAATATTGGATGAGATTATAGACTCCCAGCGGCAGAGACTTGATGTTCTTACTGCTAGATGAAAGAAGGTTCTATCGTGAACTGAGTGTAACGCAAAATAACCAACAAGAGACCGAAGTCCCTCAATTGGAAGACATGACTAGGTTAGGTTAGGTTAGGGTTAGGTTTAATACGGGCAGGAAATCCATTAGAGAACTCCCCTGGCGCTCAAGCTATAAAGCCTCTTGTGCCACACCCTTACTTCTTCACTCTCAGCAGTTGACCCCAGACCTCTTGACGAAGCCTAGTATGTCGACCACCGATCGCGTTTCGATTTCCTCTGTTTCCATAAAATGGACACCGAGGGTCTGTTGCCTGAGCCTAGCTAATGCCGGGCACTGGCATAATACATGCAGGGATGTTTCGTCATCCCTGCCGCACCTCCTGCACTCTGTCGTGGGGCTGTACCCCATTTTGTGCATATGATAGTTCAAGTGATTGTGCCTTGTCAGGGTCCGTACCACTGTTCTTATGTCTTTCTTGGGTAAACTCAGGATTTCCCTGGCTCTGTCCATCCTATAGGTAAACCCCAGGATGGATTTCGCCTGACGACACCCCTTGGTTTGTTCCCAGTATTCCCTGTGTTTTGTTCGGATCCAGTTTTTAATAGCCATCCCGACACTGCATGACGCTATTCCCAGTACCGGTTCCGGTCTTAAGAATTCGCCCGCTGCGCCGCACTTTGCCAACTGGTCCGCCTTTTCGTTGCCCTTGATCCCTGTGTGGCCAGGGACCCATATAAGAGCAACTTTGTTTCTTTCTGCAAGTTGGTTTAATGCCTTTTTGCATTCCCAAACCATTTCTGATGTTATGTCTGGTTTCCTGATTGCAGTTAGTGTCGCTTGGCTGTCCGAACAGATCGTGATCTGTCTGCCAGCAGCGTTTTCCTCTATTAGTACTTCAGCACAGCGAAGGACGGCCAGGACCTCCGCTTGAAAGACAGTGGCATGTCGCCCAAGTGTGATCCCTATCCCTTTCCCTCTCTTACTGTCATAAATTCCTGCTCCTGACCCTCCCTCTCCCCTGGAGCCATCCGTATACAAGATTTCCCCCTGGAGGAGCGGGTTACCGTTTTCTTTCCACAGATCCCTACTTGGGATACAGACGCGGAAAGCTCTGGCAAAGTTGAAGCGTTTCGTTATTTTATCTTGCCTCATCTGTAGAATCGGCAGTGTACTGATATCACTCGGGAGTCTAGTGTGTTTAGTCCCCGGAGTCCATCTATTTGCTCTTGTCAGGCGGCCCATCGCATGAGCCGCTCTGGCGGTTATCGCAACATGTAGGGGTTCTTCACAGAGCATGAATCCTATCACCGCTGTAGGCGCAGTTCACATTGCTCCAGTCAAACCCCTAAATGCTAGCGTTTGTAATCTTCGCAGCCTGTCTTGCATTGTTTTATATTCCGCTCGTGGCCACCAGACCACGGCCGCATGTAGGAGCCTGGGTTTTAAGACACCAGAGTAGAGCCATGCAAGCATTTTAGGCCCTAATCCCCACGTCAACCCAAAGGCTCTCCTGCACATCCAAAAAATCATGACAAATTTCCTGCATTGGGTCTCCAGGTGCTTCGCCCAGCTCAGCTTGCTATCCAGGATTACTCCTAGATATTTAACCGAGTCTGAAAACGTCAGCTCCCCACCACAAAATACAGGAGCGTCAGCTTTCGGAACTTTATAATTCCTCGTGAAAATGACCAGGTTGGTCTTTTCCGGATTGACCGAGAGCCCTGTGCTATCGCACCAGAGCTCTACGATGTGCAGCGCCGACCTTATAAGACCCATCAGTGTTTCCAGATGAGCCCCCCTAACTAGGATTACAAAGTCGTCCGCATATCCTTGGGTATAGTACCCTTCTTCATTTAGCCTTCGAAGGAGGCCGTCCACTACAATGCACCACAGGAGGGGCGACAGGACACCCCCCTGTGGGCACCCCCGCGGAGCTATCCCCCTCACTAGGCCTTCACCCCATCTGGTTTCGAGTCTTCTTCGGCGTAGCATACTTCCTATCCAGCATACTAGCTGAACTGGCACGCCACATCTCCGAGCCTCTCGACAGATGACTTCTGGAGGAGTATTGCTGAAGGCACCCTCTATATCCAAGAAAGCGCCCACAGCGTACCCCTTTTGTTCTAACTGCTGCTCCAATTTTGCTACAACAGCATGAAGCGCAGTTTCTACCGAGCAGCCTGCCTGGAAAGCATGCTGCCCTCTATGCAACGGGGAGGCCAAAAGCACCTCATCCCTAATGTATCTCTCGACCAGCCTCTCTAGCATCTTCAGAATGAAGGACGTCAGGCTGATTGGTCGGAAATCTTTGGCAGCAGTGTAACCCTCCCTCCCAGGTTAGGGTATGAAGGCCACTCTGCCATCCTTCCATGCCGATGGCACGTATTTAAGGGCTATACTTGCCCTAAATAATTTCGTCAGAGGAGGGACGACCAAATCCATGCCTTTTTGTAAAAGCGCTGGATAAATGCCATCCGCCCCTGGTGATTTAAAGGGGCAAAAGGACCCTACGGCCCATTCCACTTTTTGTAATCAGCGACCTTAGCGGCGAAACTCCAGTCGGCCCTTTCCACCCCCTGGCCCCGGTCTTCCTCCTCTAGGTCGGTTCCGATTCGCTGAAAACCCGGGAAGTGAACTTCCATCAGGTGATTCAGCGTTGTTTCTTCATCCTCTCTCTTCTTTTGTGCACCACTACGGTTCCTCTTCTTTACGGAGAGTTCCGTTAGTTGCACTCCTACGGCTTCGACATTTCTGTCTCCACCATCATCACTGTTTCGCACCGCCTCTGGTGGGTTGCCCCTTACGGAGCCTCCCACTTTTGTCGGTGGTTTGGGAGAGGGACCCGAAGCGGATCCCTCATTGTTTGTGTTTTGCAATTTATTTTTGTTGTGTAACATTTTTTTGTCCCACGAGAAGCTAGGGAAATAAGAAACACCCCCCACAGAGCCCCGCTTGCGGAGGGCGGGTCTACATACTAAGGGATTCGACCTGGTATCCCAAAGTCCCCGTTAAAGCACCTCCTCCGAGACCCCCGCCTGTCCCCCTCTGCTGAGGAGGGCAGGCCAGGATGTCAAAGGATTTGTTAACCCTGGTACCATTCAGCTGTCGACACGGCGATCACATCTTCGCTTGGGAGCATGAGAACTCGCGCTCTCGATATTCCAGTGGGCTTTGCTATTACCCCCTGGAAGGACCGCTCCTTAGTTTGAGTCTCACCGGCCTGAGTCCGTCAGTTCCCCTGAGTAGCCACACCTCGCGATATAGCCCCTCAGGTTCACCAATTCCAGATCTGTGGTCAATGAGCCACGTAAGCCACTAACAGAAGCAATTTGGACACTGCGTGGTTTCAACTAGAGAAAGCAAGTGCAAGCAATAACCCTGAAATGGAGCTGGCGAACATCACAGCTTTAGATGTTTCAGCGGTTTTGAAAAGAGCATGTAACTGGAAAGCTCCAGGTCCGGACATGGTGCACAATTTCTGGTACAAGTACCTGACTAGTGTGCATCCTGCGTTGGCACGGTGTTTTCAGAAGATCATCGAACATCCAGATCTGATGGCAGGCTTTATGCTGCAGGGTACTACGTATATGTTGCCTAAAAAACCAGACGCTCAAAATCCATCTGAATTTCGACCGATAGCCTGTCTTCCAACAATATATAAATGTCCTACAGCTATCATAGCAGATGTATGCACATGGCATACATTGCCTAAAAGCAAGCGTTTCCTTCCGTACCACATGACTATTTGCTTGAAGTTTTAAAAGAATACAAAATTTGTCCACGTATTATTGATTTCCTAAGTCGTGCGATGATGCTATGGGGTACAAGAATCAAGTATTTTGATCATGGACAACTGAGGATAACTAGTTCAATACGCATTAAGACGGGTATATTCCAAGGAGTCTCCTTCAGTGCATTATGGTTCTGTTTAGCGTTGAACCCACTGAGCAAAACTTTAAATAGCATGTCTGATGGGTCCCGAGTCAATGATAATGAGGATGGTCATCAAATGACCCATCTTCTATACATGGATGACCTGAAGCTATACGCTAGTTCGGACGAGAAACTGCAGCAAGTGATTGACGTTACAAAGCAGTTTTCCAATGATATCAACTTGGAATTTGGACTAGATAAATGCCGAACAGTGCATTTAACCAGAGGAGAATTAGGGACCGCAGAGATAGAGAACGATTTCGGAAATGACATCGAGGCAATGGCTGAGGGCGAGTCATATAAATATCTGGGTATTCTCGAATCTAAGGGTATTGAGCATACGATAGTTAAGAAAAGCCTAACGACTGCCTTCACGAAAAGACTCAGATTGGTTCTGAAGAGTTCTCTTAACTCGGCAAACAAGATCAGGGCAATCAACACCTATGCCATCCCTGTCCTCACGTACTCCTTTGGGCTCATCAAATGGTCGAACACTGACCTCGAACGATTAAACAGAATCATCCGCGTAGAAATGACGAAACACCGAATGCACCACAGGAATTCGGCAATTGAAAGGGTAGTTCTACCACGACATAGAGGGGGCAGGGGTATTGTAGATGTCAGAAAACTGTGTGAGTCACAAGTTATACAGTTGCGAGACTATTCTAACAGCAAGCGAGATGTTGCGCTTTACAACACCATCTGTAAAGCGGATCTTGGCTACACGCCCTTGAATTTGTCCTCAGCGGAGGCCTTGAATATCAGGGCAGAAACCATAGAGGAATTAAAAAAGCAATGGAGACAGAAAGCCATCCACAGCGAACACCCCAAAACGCTAGATCAATATGAAGTGGATAGTGAGGCATCCAATATTTGGCTGAGAAAGGGACTCCTGTATCCAGAAACGAAAGGATTCGTCATTGCGATTCAGGATAGAGTTGTCAGCACCAGGAATTATCGCAAACACGTGTTACATCAAGACGTGGTTGACCGGTGCCGATTATGTGGAGATACCAACGTATCCATCGAGCACATTATTGATGGTTGTCGCGTAATAGCTCAAAGAGAATATACGCACAGACATAATGATGTCGCGGGCATTATACATCAACAACTTGCCCTAAACCTAGGACTCTTAACAGAATGGATGCCTTTCTATAGATACATTCCAATGTCCGTTTTAGAAAATGAAGATTACATCTTATATTGGGATGCGACTATGCAGACGGATCATAACATACGAGCCAATCGACCTGACATAGTGATGTGAGAAAAAAAAGGTGGAAGAGTCTACATCATCGACATTGCTTGTCCGCTGATCCGAAATTTGCAGGCAACCTATACGACGAAGATTCATAAGTATAGTGAGCTAAGGCATGAAGTTAAGGCAATATGGAGGAATGTGAAACATGTATCTATTCATCCTATTGTGATTTCGGCTACAGGCAATGTGCACGCAAGATGCACTGAGCATCTTGAACATTTAGGAGTCAGTAGGGTACTGGCGGCATCTCAAAAGGCGGTTTTATTAAATACCTGTCGCATTGTAAGAAACTTCCTAGACCATCAGGAAGCAAGTGACTAAGAACCTATGGCGTGATACATGGTAGCTCTAAGAAAGCATCCAGAGGCGACTGGTGTCACCTTCAACACTCACGGCCGCTGCGTAAGGATAAGAGCGGAAAAGCCGAACTGCAAACTACACCATACTTCTAATTTTGTACCTACAACATCATCGTAAATGATTTCAAACAACGTATTGGAATAACTTATAACATCCTCATCTCATCAGTCACTTGACTTAGTCCGTGGCTATGACGAAAAACCGGGTTCACCCGAGAAAAAATTTGAAAAAAAAAAATATTCAATATGATGGAGGCCATGGTTCAGTTGGGAGTGGCAATAAGAACGAACCAAGGCGACGACCAGGCAATGACTCCGGACAAACTCGAGAACATCGATTTAAATGGTTGGACCAACTCAGGAGGGACCTTCTTACCTGTTGGCAAAGAAGCTCACCGGCGCGGAGAGGATTCATGAAGAGGTTACATGACCGTTGGGGCAATATGCACCCGGAATATGCTCATAAAACGCCTCAGTATTTAAGACATCAGGTATCCTTCTTGCGAAAAAACGGATATGAAGCTCTTTATCAACAGGAAGAGGAGCAACATCCTCCAGCGAACATTCCACCCGTTCCAGCAAGACCACCATAGCAGATAGCCGATAATGCCAACATGAGAAGTAGGAGATCTATCCACCAAAAAGTCTTCCTCAGGATGGACAAATTAGCTGAAGCTAATACTGCTCTTCCCGATTGGCTCCCCGAAGATGTTAATCTCTGGAATCTGACAATAGAAGTAACGATACTTCGGTACGTCTGAGTAAGACACGCGAGCGTATTGCACAGCTTCAGTTCGAAATTGAAACGGCGGGACGGCATGCATCAAATATTCAGTGCGTGATTAGCTACATAACATCAATTAAAAAGTTCACTCCAAAAGTTAGGGCACTTGCTTGAAACTTGAGGAAAGCAAATCACACGCTGAACAAGTGTAAACTGTAGACCATCAAGCAGCACTGGACGCAAAAAGTAAGATCTCTTTCAACAGCGAAACAGCGCCTGGAACGGCGAGTTAAGTGGATTCAGGAAAATTCCACCTTTTCTACTAATCCTTCCCGTCTGTTCAATAAAGCGTCATGTGTAGTTGAAAATCCGCCTAGTCGAAAAGAGATTCAAGTCTTCTGGGAGCAAGTATATGGAGATACTTATCAGCTAAATGAAGACGCTTCTGATATATCACTCTTTCGTAACTTTTGCCAGAGGCAAAGGTTACAAGGTCCAGAGGAAGAGTGTCCACTGATTACTGCTGAAGAAGTGAAGAAAGTTATCGCCAGAAATAAGAACTTTTCGGGGCCAGGGCCACATAAAATCAACAACTTTTGGTGGAAGAAGTTTACTTCTACGCACCAACATCTAGCTCGTATATTTACTGCTTTCTTAAACGGAGAACAACCCGTCCCGCAGTGGCCAGTGGAAGGACGCACGGTATTGATCCCTTAGGCCGGAGATTTTTCAAGTCCAAAGAACTACAGGCCCATAGTTTGTTTAAACACCAGCTACAAGCTATTCCCTGGCATCCTCAAAGAGAGGATATTGACATCTATCGAGCCGGTATGGAGTGTAATAGTCGAACAACGTGGATGCAAGAGCGGGCTGGCAGGTTGCAGGGAGAACCTGTTAATAGACAGGTGTATTACCCAGGACTCGATCAGGTATCGACGCAATCTGTCTATGGCTTGGATTGATTACTGTAAGGCATTCGATAACACGAACCATGAGCTACTTACTAAGCTCCTTGAGTGCATGGAGGAGCATCCAAAAATAGTGAGATGCATAAAAGAGCTTGTGCTCTTGTGGCGGACAAGATTTGTCATAACATCTGACAAAAGACAAGTGACTACAAGCTTTGTCACATATAAGAGGGGGGTCTTTCAAGGAGACTCTCTAAGTCCGATACTTTTCTGCATCTCCCTCTTGCCTCTATCTATTGTGCTCCGAAGCAAAAGCTCTGGATACCTATGTGGCCCGCCGAACAGAAGAGAATATAAGGTCAACCACCTTTTATACATGGACGACCTTAAACTCTTTGCTTCCTCAAAAAAGGACCTTAACATCCTTGTAGATGCGGTAAATAGGTATTCTGAAGCGATTGGCATGAGCTTCGGATTGGACAAGTGTGCCTGCCTCCTCCTACACCAAGGAAGACTAGAAACTACATAATTCAGTGACGATCAGGATGTTCAAATCATAGGCGGAAATACCATTCAACATCTTGGTATTGGAGAAACATATACATATCTTGGAATACCGCAAGCGGAAACCCAAAATATGCATAACTTGAAAACGGCCCTTGGAAAAAGGTATCGCCAAATTCTCAGAAAAATTTGGGCTTCCGAATTATCTGGAAAGAATAAGATCCAGGCGACCAATATGCTGGCCGTTCCTATACTGCTCTACACGTTTGGTGCAGTAAAATGGAACGTCGATGAGTTAAAACAACTTGATCGAAGCACATGCAAGATGATGACAATACAACGAAGTCTTCATCATAGAACTTCCGTACCTCGAATATATCTCCCTCGCGATAAAGGGGGTAGAGGATTGCTAAGCTTAGAGTCTCTTAATCGAAGAACGGTTCTGGCTACAGCCTGCTCAGTTCTAAAAAGCACGGATTCCCTTATGCGACTCGTACATCAACATGAAGTCGCCAATGCATCGGTGTTTCTATACCATGCAGCAGATAGGGCCGCAGAGGAGCTTGAC